>JASANF010000573.1:0-11770 GCA_030248245.1 Trissonchulus sp. WLG1_4
TGATGTTTTTCTAGTCGTTTGATATTTTACGTACTTTTATGGGGTTTGGGTAGTTTCTGGGGTAGTGAGCGAGCTGAGGCCCTATCTTTTAGCCTAGGACGGAGACACTTCGGTTCGGACTTGGAATCTAGACCCTAAAACCTTCACAAATGTATGCCATGCATTGAAACTTAACCTTTGATTTTGTTTCCAGTACAAGCGGCTAAAGAAATGTCCTTTCCAAAATGTTAGGATTTTTACAAAAAGTTTGCTCCACAGCTCTGAATCATAGTATCATACGAATATCTGTTGGGGCTGAAAGTTGGTAAGAATTTACATAGAAATTGCAGATACCTCGAAAACGCAACTACCACCTTAACCCGAGTAAGGGGTGAGCCACCGTCGCTCAGCTCAACAAGGGGGGGGGCTGAGAGTCTGAGACCCCCATGCCAATACGCCAGGTTAAATTTTATGAAATATCTTGCGAGTGAGTGCACTAGAAATTGCAGAAACCTCGAAAACGAAACTACTACCCTAACCCCAGTAAGGGGTGAGCCACCGTCGCTCAACTCAAAGGGGGGGCTGAGAGTCTGAGACCCCCACGCCAATACGCCAAGTTAAATTTTATGGAATATCTTGCGAGTGGGTGCACTCAAAGTAAAAAAATATTAAAATTAAAACATCGCTCTGAAATGTGGGTTTTGGCCATTATTTTAAAAACTGGCAAGAATAAACGAACAAAAGTTATTCAGAAGTAAATTTTCTTTAATTTGATAACATGAAAAAATTTTGTGATTTTATTGAGTTTTTTCAGCAAAAAAAAATAAATATTCGAAGAAACAGGTTGTGCGATTACCCGTATGTAATGATTTTGGAAGGTTGAAAAACACAAGCAGCAGTGTTTTACTTGAATATACTTAAAAAATATTCGGCGTCTTATTGAGTGTGGTGTAATTTTTTTGTAAAATAAGACCGTATTTTTACATGAAGCTGTGCAGTGCGTGTGAAACAGTGCGTGTGAATACAAAAATTTTCAACTTTCGATTTTTTAAAACTGGCTCAACGAGGAAAATAAGAATTTGGCAAATAAATGCATCTTGTTGTCTTCGAGCTGCCGCCAAAGTTGATTTTGAGCAAATCGATAGTATTTAAAAAATTTAATTAAATTAAAGTTTTTCAAAAATGATTTCAGTGTTTTTTAACATATCAATCATATTCATCAAAAATCACATTTTGCGACCGCTCTATTGTCACGTTGCTCGTGACAAGCAAAATGAGTTATCGGTTGTGCAACAGCTGTTTAGCTGTAAAGAGCAATCGCCAGCTAAAATTCCACTCTCGTTTGGTCTGCAGTGAATGCTACTTGGTATCAATCAACTTCATATTTTGTGTTTGGGCATACTTTTACACCAGCTTGCAATCACACATCTAAAATTGGCCCCAGATTGCAGATTGCCATTTTTAGAAAAGTCATATTACAAGAGCCAAGAGCGCCACCTCAAACTAAATTTGCCTTACGCTCAGCCTACATAGGCCGGATATTTAGACTTAAACCAGGTCGACTAAAACAACTGTAACTGTATTAATAAAAAATGTTTTGCGAGTCTTTGCTGTTTTTTTAAACTTACACTAGTAGACAAGCGTTTCCAGATATTACGGAGTTTCTACTATCTAGCACGTCTGTGGGTTAAGAAATTGAAGGCTGAAGCTCAGCCAAAAGTTTAATTTTGACTGTTCAAAGTTCTACGTGTGGGAAAACCTTTCTCGACCAGGGGATCACAAGCTAATTTTTCGTTATCTACTTTTCGGCTTCTCTAACTTTTCTCAACGGTTATTTGCATTAAAAAATACGCTCTATTTTTTGACACTGTCGTTTGTGTGGGCAAACCTCAGATTTTTCTGATCGGCAATAGCCGTTTTTGAATCGTGACAGCTCTTCTCCATGTCGTTTTTTCATTGTGAAATTTGACTTAAAGATAGAAAATAAGTAGATTCAGGTGTACCTTTTTCGAAAATGTTGATTTCTGTTTTTGGTGAAATTCTGCAGCGATTTCAAGTTGACCAATTTTAGAAAAACTAGTGTATTTTAAGCCAAAACAATTGGATTAAAATTATAGGAAAAAATACACCTCGGCAACATAATTACCTACAGTTTAAGCTATAGATCGCAAAATTTGAACAAAGTTTCGCTCAGTTATGCCGTTTGAAAAATTATGCGCATTTAGCGAAAATAGAAATTTTCAATCGGTGATAAAAAAATCAGAACAAGGCAGCAGGCACGTGAAACTTACTCAGAAACAGAGCTTTGTAATAGACTTCAATATATTTAAACGAAATTCATTCTAGCTAGAACCTACGTCCACTTATAAGATAATAAAGTTATGGAAGTTATTCGGAGCGCCACCTTAAGGTAGCGCTCAGCAACAAAACTCCTGTTTGGCGCTCGACTCATGCAAGAAGTAGCAACACCCCTTTATTTGCATATCAAAGAGACATCAAAAAAACCTAATTACATTACCATTCAGCACTTTAATGTGAATTTTTCAAATTTTAGGACCATGTCGAATTTCCTATTCACACTAATTTTGTTTTTGAGCTAGCTCAGCGAGACTTCAACCGATTTTGACAATCTTGGTATCAATAGAAAGATCTTCAAAAAGTTAGACGTGATTAATCTTCAATTTTTCATTTCTATTTTTGATTTTGCAAAAAATCGTTTTTTCAAAAATATGCTGCGAGCTAATAAATACAAAGTGCTGCGAGCCAAAATTTAAAAATCGAAAAAGTTTCATATCTGCGTTTATGTTCTTTCTTTAAGGGGGTAGTGTCGCGAAAGCAGTCGATTTTGCGCGACTATAAAGCTTTTTCAGTGAAAGATAGGTCATTGTTCTTTATATATTCTAAAAATATGTTTTAAGGCAAATAACTTCGTTAAGTTTGAGCAAAATTGATGCAGCATACAGTTAGCAGTGAAGTCGCAAAGTCGGAAAAATGACGTTTTGAAAACCTATTCACATTCGATAATTTCGTCACAATTATAAAACTTTTTGTTTAGATTGTTTTCACAGACTAAAAGCACATATGCTCTAGTTTATGCACACAAAATTTAGTCAAATTGCCTCAGTGTTTGCGGAGTAAAACCTGTTTGAACTGTGAAACTGTGCGCAAACTGTGAAGTACTCACGGCAATAATGATAAATTGTAAAAAATCTAGACGCTTATTTTGAAATCTAAAGAAAAACGAACCTTTATTTTTCATTTTTTTTATTTGTGACAAAAAATTGTGCGTCAAAACGTTTCATGTACTTCACAAGCTGGCCAATCAGATATCTGGCTTGATTTTTTGAACTTTTATGACTCTATTGTGTGATGTCTGGCTTACAAATGGTGATTGGTTCAAAATATTGGTTGATATTGGTAGTCTAGTGTCTGGTAGTATTTATTTGACATCATATAGCATTTTACTAGTATCTCAGTGAACGTACAATTTCAAAGCAAAAAGCTCTCTTTTTGCAACCTATGAGCAAAACTGCTTTGGCGACACTACCACCTTAATTGTGCAAATTTGCAACTCGATCGCAATTAGAGATAGGACCGGTTCAACTTTCTCGGTTCCGGTTCCGGTTCAAGGGTACCGGTTCCGGTTCTGGCTCTGGAAAATTGCCGGTTCCCGGTTCCAAACTCGGTTCCACTTTTATTGATGATTTACGTAAATTTTTTCCATATTTATATTTTACTTATGCTTTTGACGTTCTTTGGACTTTATAATTGACAAAATAGCATGAATTTTAAAGATGAAGTCATACAGAGGACTACCTGATTGATGTAATCGCTTTTGTACTGTTTTCTGTCGTCTAATATGTACCGTTATTTTAATAATTAACAATATTAAAAATCGTTATTAAAAATAGTTTTAATATTAATTATTTTACAAGACTAGTGCGTCTAGTTTAGACTAGTTCAACTATGTCGTTTTTATTTTAGTTGTTTATTTTATGCTGCATAATTTCAAAAATGAGCACAAACTTTTTCAATTTTTGCCCAAAATGCAATTGCTCAGAGATTTGATCAACTGGCATTATTGCTCAAAAAGCAGCAAGATTGTCTACGACTTCAGAGATTATTAAATTATCTCGTTCGTCGATCCAAACGTTATGGTGTTATTTAAGGGTCGATTCATATATACTTACAGCAGTATGTCCGTTCTGCCTGCAGAATGACGTTATTAGCAGCCTACTGCAGTGAACCAGCCAGCGCCTCTGACGCCTGTAACATTATTTTGCCGGCTGAACGGACATAATGGCTGTAAGTATAAATAGAGCCTTATTTAATACAACAGTATTATATTTAATATCTCATATTCAGACTATAAGACATTGCAGTGAGATGAAGTATTACTCCAGGAGTGCGCATTAAATTAGGACAATGGAATGCCTCCGGCTTCTGCTGCGCTTAGAAATTCTTGAAAATTCGTTACGATTGAGGCGATATTTTGTAATGCAATTGTGTGCAAATCATATGAAACGTACGTAAAACCATGGTTTAGTAAAACAACCCTTGTGAAATCCACCCACTTATTCCCACAGGCGATATGTTAGTGAATGTTACTGTATTAAAGTCAATGTTACTGTATTAGTTAGGGTAACTGCGCAGTTACGGTGGGCGGATGGGGTATGTTTTTAAGTCAGAATTATTCCATTTATCAAAATGGTTTATCTCATAGTAATTGATTTTTTTCAGTGACATCATTTTTAGTTTTATACGGCTTCCATAGCAAAAGCTACGGCAACTTGTTTGGTGTATACACAGACAGTGATTTTGTAACCGTGGTCAGCGATGGTGCAAACTGCTGAATTAAAAGATATTACTATGTATGTAGATCAAGTTTGTTATGTCACATTTTGTGCATTTTTCTTGCAGGTGGCTTGCTTCTTTGTGTATATATGCACCTACTGTATTTTGCTGCATTTTAATAGGCAGAAATTGCTTTTTTAGAGTGTAGTGAGCTGAATTACTTGTAACTTATGATGATGATGAGAACGAGATCACACGAGACTCTCCTGTCTAGCTTCTAAATCATGTCTGATTGTTTGCCACATAATCTAATCTTACTCCATTTTTGTTTCAGTAATACGTCTACAAACTCTAATCGTCTTCAGAGTTGCTTACCTATTGGTATACACTACCTCATGACGAGAACAGCAGACATTTCACCATTGATAGTGATATCACTCATATATCTGTTATTACCTAATTATGTTAACCTGTCTGTAAAATTAAACCAGGACCTTTATCTTCTCTGTCTAGGTATATATCTCCAATTAATGGGGGGCGCTACCCATGTTGAAAATCAAGGTTCTCCAAATTTGCTTATTTTCACATATGTTACTCCTCAAAGACACCTCTACATCAGATAAGATCAATTATGCTTAAAGGTGCGCTTTTGGTTTTTTAGTGTACTTACATGGGCAAAAGCGAGCCAAAAAGTTGATAACTTGCTTTTAGTAGGTGGGGGGATTGGGGAAGATGTCTCCCCCCCCCCAAACCGACCGCCCCCCCTCAGATCGGTTATCACCCCCCCTAAACATGTAGAAATCAGCCTCGTCAGTATTAACAAAAATATCTAGTAAAGGGGCGCTTTTTAACCACAAAAAACTTTTTTGCGCTTATGATTTACACGTCATATTAAATTTTTGGGACCCCTAGTCAACAATTTGCATAAGCTTTGGTTCCTGTCTGTTACATGCGATGCGCGCTCACAAGAGTTGCATTGTGTGCAAATTTGAAGCGAATAGGATAACCTAAAATTTTTACTTAGCGGTCTCCCCTTACGGTTAATCATGTATATTCATTCGTGTGCTATCAGGTATATATTGTCATCGTTTCATCGTCGGTCTAAAGGCTTTTTTTAAATAAAATATTTCAAGCTTCGAGGTGCCTACAATTTCTACTTACTATCACAACATCTTAGACAAGGAAAAATATAATAGTCTTATTAGTCTCTTATAACTACTACCGAGTGTCTACGCGGTGGTAGTCGTTCATCCTTATTAAACTGCACATTTTATTTTGCCCGTATGACCAGAAACGTCAAATTCAGTTCAACGCTGCCGAAATGTTCGGGCATACTTGCAGACGGACATACGACTCAAAAGTATAAATTGCACCGTATACCGTTATGTCAGTGTGCCCGTCGATCCGTATGTCCCAATTAGCGGTTGCCCTAAAAATTATGAATTGAAAAAACGAATGAAACGGACATTGTCCGTGTGCCCTATGCTCATTTGTCTGTAGGCCGTACTGAATTATATATCAACCCTTAAAAGGAAGGAGAGGTCTGTATTCAAGTCAAAGTTTGATTAGTGGCTTAATGTAGTTTAAATAGAATTAGCTTAAAAACTGCTTCAAGTTTTGCATGCTCATGTCGGACAAATATGCAAGCCTGACAATCAGCGTTAACATTAGCATTTAATTTAATCTGTTGCGTCCAACTCACTGTTTAGTCTGCAAATTTAACGGAATAGCAAACATGATGTTCGAAACCTATCTAAAGACTAATGCTAAAATAAACATTTAGTCTGGTAAAATAATAGTCGGTCAAAGGCGTGTCTCTGGCATCATTTTTTGCAAACAGCGCAGGATATGCTATTTTAGCCCTGCGGAGATTATGAAACTCTAGCCGTTTTCAGCACCTTTTTCTTTTACATTGGCCAGTTGAGCAGGTTAGCAGATGCATTCCAACGACTAAGACTGAACAAAACATGACAGTTTACCCATGTCACAAGTTGGCGAGCTAACAGACCAAAATCAAACTGTACCAATATCTGTCAATAGACCGACCAAAACATGTTGGTTAAATGACGAATGTGAAGTTACATAGTTTCTGGGTACGGATACTATATATACATACGGTAGCGTATTGACTATAATTGCTGATCGGCCGAGATTGGTATATATTGTATAATTTTCTAAATCAACACTCAACATAGTCCCTGTCAGTCCTCTGTATTGGAAAATATAACTGTGATCGGTTTAATGCGCAACTAATGAGAATATTCAATATAGTACGGCAAAAGTAGTAGTGATAACAATACGTATCACGATACGCACAATAAATGAAATCGACAACATTCGCCAGACAAAGGGGCTAGATCATGTCCGCAATTACAATAAGAATACGTATCACGATACGTACCACTAGAATATAATTTGCATAACTGCAAGAAAAGAAAATTAGAAAAAATAGCGTCGGCCCAGATTCGAACTAGGTACTTCAGGCTTGCCAACGTAAACACGCTAACCCACTGCGCTACCGACGCTTCTGGAGATTAGTGCTTAGAACTTCTTTAAATAGGTAAGTGTATTATGAAGTTATGGTGAAGTTGTTAAAAATTTGAAAGTTTTTAAATTTTTGAACCAAATTTGCTTAATGACTATCAAATTGTTAATAACCACAAGTTTATCAATTCATTGGTATAGTCAAATCCGGATTATTATATTTATCATTTTGCTTAGGATAGTTTATATCCTATTAAATATCCTATTAATTAATATTAATATTAAAAATTAATGAGCTGCGCTATTTATATTAATATTTAATTAAAAATAAATTAGGTTGGCTATTTATATTAATATTAAAATTTATGGGCACTATTATTAATAATAAAAATAGCTGTATTTTTAATAGTATTTTTAATTGTGCTTGAATAGGCAGTCGTTTAGGCTGTCATTTTGTCTTTGACATACAATCTTACTTAAGGGGGTAGTGTCGCGAAAGCAGTCGATTTTGCGCAACTGTAAAACATTTTTATAAAAAGATAAGACATCGTTCTTTATATATTTTCAAAATATATGTTGAGGCAAGTATTTTCGCCAAGTTTCATCAAAATTGATGCAGTATACTGTTTGCAGTGAGGTCGCAAAGTCGGAAAAATGACGTTTTAAAAACCTATTCACATTCGATTTTTTCGTCACATTTGTCAACTTATTTGTTTAGTTTGTTTCCATAGACTAAAAGGACATATGTTGTAGTTTATGCACACAAAATTTAGTGCAAATTGCTTGAGTGGTTGCGGAGTAATACCTGTTTGAACTGTGAAACTGTGCGTAAACAGTGAAGTACTCACAGCAATAATGATAAATTGTGAAAAATTTAGACGCTTATTTTAAAATCAAAAGAAAAACGAACCTTCATTTTCCTTTTTTCTTATTTGTGGCAAAAAACTGTGCGTCGACACGTTACGTGTGCTTCACAAGCTGGCCAATCTGATATCTGGCTGAATTTTTTGAATTTTCATGTTCTTATTGTGTGATGTCTGGCTTACAATCGGTGATTGGTTCAAGATATTGGCAGATATTGGTAGTCTACTGTCTGGCAGTACTTATTTAACACAGTATAGCATTGGACTAGTTTCTCAGTGTACGTACAAGTTCAAAGCAAAAAGATCTCTTTTTGCAACCTATGAGCAAAACTGCTTTCGCGACACTACCCCCTTAATATATGTTCACTGGAAATTGTGTGTTTACTATGTTTTATTGAACCTTAGAGGGAAAATTCAGTTCATATTTATATTAATATTAAAATTAATATTAAAAAGATTTTAAGCTTCTATTTATATTAATATTAAAAATAAAATCAGAAACCCTATATATTTATATTAATATTAATATTAAAAGAAATTTGACCGGCTATTTATATTAATATTAAAATTAAAATAAAATCGCGCTTCTATTAATCAAAGTTCATGTTTGAAGATCTTGCAAAATTTTCACAACTTCAAGTGTCATCTGAAATACCGATACCACTCCATGGCAGGTCTCAGCTTCTCTACCGAGACCAGCTTAGTCTCAGTGGCCCGAATTCACATACTAAGAGCTATTCACATACTAACGCTAAGCGTTTGCTAAGTGTTAGCACTTAATTTGTACTAAACTGTTATTCACAAAATAAACGCTTAAAAATTAGTGTTATACTAAACTTAGCGTTTAGCAACTTTTGTGCTTAGTTTTGGCTTTGGCTTGGAGTGCGCTTCTTGCTTGATGTGGGCCCGAATTCACATACTAAGAGTTATTCACATACTAACGCTAAGCGTTTGCTAAGTGTTAGCGCTTAATTTGTACTAAACTGTTATTCACAAAATAAACGCTTAAAAATTAGTGTTATACTAAACTTAGCGTTTAGCAACTTTTGTGCTTAGTTTTGGCTTTGGCTTGGAGTGCGCTCCCTGTTTGATGTGGATCCGGAATTCGTTATTTATCGGCATTTCCATTTGGTATTTATAAATCCGATTATAGATTTATTTAAATTACTATTTCTTATTAATAATATATATTTTTCTCGAACTATAAATTTGTAAAAAATGTTTTCAGCAAGTGGATTCCTGAAAAATGCAAAATCAGCTCTACATGTTTCAGGGGGCATATCGTGAAAAATATAAATTTTCAAATAGAAGTTCTTGAAGAAAAATTACTTCGATTAAGATGCTCTACTCAAAATTGTAAAAAAACGAATTTGGACAACAAAGTGCATTTTTTATTTTTGGCGATTAAACGAGCAAAATGGATCGAATTGGTCGGAAAATGTCACTAATATATCCTAAATTGCATGCCCTTTCTTCCCATGGCGGCCAAAAACCTCCCCCACTCTCCCTATCCCTTCCCCACACCATCCCCTAACTAAGCGCTTAGCGCTTAGGGAGCTCACGAGGTCCCTAAACTTAAGCACTTAATTCTAAGCCAAACACTAAATTTTAAGTATGTCAATACAAAATTGATACGCTAAGTTAAGCGTTAGTGTTTGCTAAGCGCTTAAATAAACACTAAGTATGTGAATAACACTTAGCGCTTATAAGCGCTAACACTAAGTGTAAACACTAAGTTTAAGCGTTACACTTAGTATGTGAATACGGGCCGTGGATCCGGAATTCGTTATTTATCGGCATTTCCATTTGGTATTTATAAATCCGATTATAGAT
This sequence comes from Trissonchulus sp. WLG1_4, assembly GCA_030248245.1. Lineage (NCBI taxonomy): Eukaryota > Metazoa > Nematoda > Enoplea > Enoplida > Ironidae > Trissonchulus > Trissonchulus sp. WLG1_4. The sequence goes on from JASANF010000573.1 coordinate 9,954, forward strand.
TTATTTAAATTACTATTTCTTATTAATAATATGTATTTTTCTCGAACTATAAATTTGTAAAAAATGTTTTCAGCAGGTGGATTCCTGAAAAATGCAAAATCAGCTCTACATGTTTCAGGGGGCATATCGTGAAAAATATAAATTTTCAAATAGAAGTTCTTGAAGAAAAATTACTTCGATTAAGATGCTCAACTCAAAAATGTAAAAAAACAAAGGCCCGTATTCACATACTAACACTAACGCTTAAAGTTAGTGTTTACACTAAGGCCCGTATTCACATACTAACACTAACACTTAAAGTTAGTGTAAACACTAACTTTAAGTGCTTCGTAGCACTAAGTTGTATTCACATACTTACACTCAAGTTAGTGTTAGTGTTAGTGCTACTAAACACTAACACTAACCTTAGTGTAGTGGCTTTGTATTCACATACTAAATTTTGTTAGTGTTTACACTAACATTTTTGCACTAAACTTAGGTACCTCGGGAGGTACCTTACGTTAGTGTTTTGTCAGGTAGGGTGTTATGAATTGCTCCGTTTGTCGTCCGGGGGGTAAATTGAGTGCGCTGAATCCGAATTTGACATCAGTTTTAGTCAAAGATGTGCCTGAATCCTTCTATTCATCCCAACAAATGCCAAAATTGGGAAAACGTAGAAAAATCAAAAATTCAACATTATTCGGAAACTTTTGAAAATATGTACGGTTTTTCAGGGTTTTTGATCAGTGTTCAAGATTTTTGTAGTTTGTGTGGGGGTTTTGCAGGTATTTCCTTGGAGTTTTCTACTAGTTTTTTTGCACATATGTGGTTTTTTAGCATTTTTCTCGGGGTTGTCCTGGATTTTTTTTGATAATTATAATATTTATAGCGATTTACTAGAATTGTGCTCTTTGGTTTGTGGTTTTGTTGGAATCTCTAGAAATTACCTGAAATTTTTAAGAATTTTTAAATGGTTTTCCCGCGGAGATATGTTTTTATTTCTAAACATTTTTCTGTCGCTTGTCTTGAATTTTTCTTGGATTTCACTAGTTAGTAGTTTATTTAGGGTTTATCCTGGATTTTTCTGATGTTTTTGTGCAATTTTTAGTGAAATTTTGTATGATTTTTTTAAAGTTTTCTCAAGTATTTTTTGAAATTTTTAGAGAAATTTTGTATGATTTTTCCAAAGTTTTCTCAAGTATTTTTTGAATTTCCTGGACTTTTCAAGTGTTTTTCGCGAATTTTCTCGAAACACACTCAGCGCCTTCTGCTCTATTGTGTGGTGTCTTTCTGGGAGTTTTTCTGAGATTTCTAAATATTTTTGGAAAATTTTTTGTAAGGGTTTTTCTGAGGAAAACTTAATTTTCTTGCATTTTGCTGTTTAATCTACGGTTTTTTCTGGATTTTTTCAACGATTTTGTTGAATTAGTCCAAATTTTGCAGAACAGTGCATCCAAATTTTGGGAACCCCCCATCCCTTATTATTGACCAAAAATACAATGTACCCTAAATTTGCAAAATTTTTTAAAAAAATCGCAAAAACGGCCATTTTTCTAAATTTTTAACAAATTTTGGGGACCCTCATCGCGACTCCTTGATTTGGGGGGTCTCCCCATCCCCCCTCATACATGTGTGCCACCCAGCGCCCTCTCTCTTATATGTATACGCCATTGTGTGGAAGTTCTTTATTTTTTTAAGATTTTTAATGAAATTTTTCAAAAAATTGTCTAGGGTTCTCTGACTTTGAGGGACTTTTTTGAATTTTTGTTTGGTTTCTGTCGGTTTTCTTATGCAAGATTTTGATCGTTTTGTGGCGCCACCAGACCCCTCCATTTTAC
>JASANF010000575.1:0-34705 GCA_030248245.1 Trissonchulus sp. WLG1_4
ATATAAAGACACCGAGGTTACCTTACGATGACACTGATTCGTTGTAAAACTTCTGAATTCTACCTTGAACTGAAATGTCTATGAATGTTGAAATAGAAGAGGAGTCCACAATTTAGAAAGAATGATAGAAAATGAGGTGCTGAGAATCGAACCCGGCTACGAAGAACAAGAATGCTACCACTACACCACAGCCCCCGAGTCTCATATGTCCTAATTCTCATTTACAATACAAAACAGTTCCCGATTAGTTGCGTTATTTTCAGACTCTGCACATTCCGCCACCGGCCCCGACGCCATGCAGCAATTGGACTATTTCCCTGGGGGCGTTCCGGGGCTCAGAATCGTGCGCCTGCTGGGCCAACTGCAGACGTGTCGCGAGAAACACCGCTGGTGTAACTGTGATGCTAACTTGGACGACTCGACTAGGGCCGTGGCTTGGGCCAGAGCGGCATCGGCGTAGTGCAGATGCAGTCCTTCAAGTACCCACCGGCTTCGTAGCCTTGCACCTTGAAGTGCTTCGGAAGCGTTGTGACCTGAAGTTAAAAATAACCAAGGCTCAACAAAAATTTTTCGCTTCACTACAACAGAAAATACTCAACAAAAGCTTGATCCACATCCATGTGGCATGTACGTAAAATGCTTGAAATTAAATGCTGGTTCTAGCTGTGGTAGTTTAGGCAAATTGACCGTGAAGGCGACATTCTAGTGTAAAATTAAGAGTAGAATCTACACATACTGATTTCTACTTTATGTGAACAGATTCGACACGGAACAGTACATGACAAGTTCATTTATTAGCCATTATTAGCTGAAAAAATATTTTTAAAAATGCGTTATGGTTTTATTTTTTCAAAGTCGCACGGGCGTATAATAAGAACACTATAAAGCTGACTCAGAACGCTGATGCCCTCATTGGGGTCGGACATATTGCAGAGAAGAATGGAAGGCTGTCAAATCTCCCGGCCCATCAGGGTCAACCATGTAGATTCCTGTGAAGTTGGTCTGATCCACAATTTTGTATTCCGCACAGTTACGGACTGAAAAACAGTATATTTCATGGAACATATACCATATTAAGCTACTAAGTTAGGTCAGGTCCCTTGTTTTTAGTTAGACTCGTTGTTAGATAAATAGATAACTCAAACCCAGGCGTTCCAAATTTTTATCAAAAAACCTAAGGATGTCCGGTCCTAAAGTCAAAGGATCTAAATTCAGGGCGGGCGTTTGATTTACTTAAAATGCAAAGGATCTATAATCTATAAACTCCAATTTCGGAATAGACACAAATGCAGTATGGTATCCTGCTATTTTTGTAGTCCCGCTAAGCAATTGGATCAAATAAAATCTCAATTCAAATTCAATTCGGTGTCAATCAATGCCAAAAAAGCTCAGTCTCAGCCCCACATAAACAACATACACGGACAACGAGCAGTGTTGCAGTGTTCCTTATCAATATCGCCCACGGGGTCAGTGGGACAGGGTTTGCCATTATAGTAGGGTCCATCGCAGGTGCGATTGCGATACCGCAGACCACTGCCGCACGAGAGACTGCACTAGCCCCAACTCGACCACTCCATCCAAACACAGTCCACTGAAAATAGAAGATGAAAAAGGAGAAAGAGAAAGACGAACAGGAAGTCTTCACTAATCTTGTAATATTAAAAATGTTGATGCAAACTTACAATTGCATATCTTAATCAAATCAATAACATGCTTGTTGAAATGTTAGTAAATATAAAGAAACAGTACAATAATAACCTAAAATAAGTGTAGCGAAATAAAACGTAAATGTAAAACTTGTATTTTCATAGAGGCAACTGCCAAGAACCAGGAAAAGAACATCGTGATCGAAATTCTGAGAAATGTTTATGCGTCATAACCTGCTTAATTTTGCCAGTTCACTTAAACCAGAAATTTTTAAGAATATCACAAATGCAGTCCGAGCTATATGGTTGAAAATGTGTTTCATGTCGAATCTGTTCACATAAAAAAGAAATCAGCACGTGTAGCCAGAGTCTTCCAAAACCTCATCGTCCAAGTTAGCATCACAGTTACACCAGCGGTGTTTCTCGCGACACGTCTGGTTGGCCCAGCAGGCGCACGATTCTGAGCCCGGAACGCCCCCAGGGAAATAGTCCAATTGCTCATGGCGTCGGCCGGTGGCGAATGTCAGAGTCTGAAAATAACGCAACTAATCGGACTGTTTTTGTATTGTAAATGAGAATTAGGACATATGAGACTCGGGGGCTGTGGTGTAGTGGTAGCATTCTTGTCTTCGTAGCCGGGTTCGATTCTCGGCGCCTTCATTTCTATCATTCTTTCTAAATTGTGGACTCCTCTTCTATTCAACATTCATAGACATTTCAGTTCAAGGTAGAATTCAGAAGTTTTACAACGAATCAGTGTCATCGTAAGGTAACCTCGGTGTCTTTATATTTGAGCTAGCTTACAGATATTTTGTTACAAAATAGCGCATGCCTTTGCTAATTGGTAATCTTCACAATTACAAAGAGCAAATAAAAGTGTCTCACTCTTATAGTAAGAAGTGGGAGACACTAGCCTGTCTGTGTTATAACGCAAGCAGATGCGTTCGTCGATTTCGGCCTACTTGTTCAAAACAGGTATACGGCCAAACAGAAGTGAACGTTGTTCTTGGCCAGACGCCTGCGCACGTGGCTCCAATCAGACTCTTCTATAAGAGCGAAGCACAATTATGTGCACTTACTATTACTAACCAATGTTTTATTTTCCTCATAAGTATGCACAGGTTCATGTATGGATGCACTCTTGCACTCCCACATGAGAAACTGTTCGCAGTTGGTGGACGACTCGACTAGGGCCGTGGCTTGGGCCAGAGTGGCATTGGTGTAGTGCAGATGCAGTTCGTAGTCCCCACGGGCTTCGTAGCCTTGCACCTTGAAGCGCTCCAAAGCGTTGTGACCTGAAGTTAAAATAATAAAGGCTCAACAAAATTTTTCGCTTCACTGTGATAGAATACCCAACAGCTTGATCCACATCCATGTGGCATGTACGTAAAATGCTTGAAAATTAAATGCTGGTTCTAGCTGTGGTAGTTTAGGCAAATTGACCGTGAAGGCGACATTCTAGTGTAAAATTAAGAGTAGAATCTACACATACTGATTTCTACTTTATGTGAACAGATTCGACATGGAACAGTACATGACAAGTTCATTTATTAGCCATTATTAGCTGAAAAATATTTTTAAAAATGCGTTATGGTTTTATTTTTTCAAAGTCGCACGGGCGTATAATAAGAACACTATAAAGCTGACCTAATACGCTGATGCCCTCATTGGGGTCGGACATATTGCAGAGAAGATGGAAGGCTGTCAAATCTCCCGGCCCATCAGGGTCAACCATGTAGATTCCTGTGAAGTTGGTCTGATCCACAATTTTGTATTCCGCACAGTTACGGACTGAAAAACAGTATATTTCATGGAACATATACCATATTAAGCTACTAAGTTAGGTCAGGTCCCTTGTTTTTAGTTAGACTCGTTGTTAGATAAATAGATAACTCAAACCCAGGCGTTCCAAATTTTTATCAAAAAACCTAAGGATGTCCGTCCTAAAGTCAAAGGATCTAAATTCAGGGCGGGCGTTTTATTTACTTAAAATGCAAAGGATCTATAATCTATAAACTCCAATTTCGGAATAGACACAAATGCAGTATGGTATCCTGCTATTTTTGTAGTCCTGCTTAGCAATTGGATCAAATAAAATCTCAATTCAAATTCAATTCGGTGTCAATCAATGCCAAAAAAGCTCAGTCTCAGCCCCACAGACAACATACACGGACAACGAGCAGTGTTGCAGTGTTCCTTATCAATATCGCCCACGGGGTCAGTGGGACAGGGTTTGCCATTATAGTAGGGTCCATCGCAGGTGCGATTGCGATACCGCAGACCACTGCCGCACGTGAGACTGCACTCGCCCCAACTCGACCACTCCATCCAAACACCGTCCACTGAAAATAGAAGATGAAAGGAGAAAGAGAAAGACGAACAGGAAGTCTTTATGCACCCCTAACATCAAATGTTGATGCAAACTTACAATTGCATATCGTCATCAACTCAATAACATGCTGGTTGAAATGTTAGTAAATATAAAGAAACAGTACAATAATAACCTAAAATAAGTGTAGCGAAATAAAACGTAAATGTAAAACTTGTATTTTCATAGAGGCAACTGCCAAGAACCAGGAAAAGAACATCGTGATCGAAATTCTGATAATGTTTATGCGTCATAACCTGCTTAATTTTGCCAGTTCACTTAAACCAGAAATTTTTAAGAATATCACAAATGCAGTCCGAGCTATATGGTTGAAAATGTGTTTCAAGAAACATTTTCAAGAATAAGAATTTCATGCACTATGCAAATGTTGAATAGGGAAAGTGGTCATATTAAAATTCCCGTCTCCTAGGTCATTACGTGGGCAGATTCGCAAGTAGCACTTTTTGCGCTGCCTCGGCATCCCTTCACAAGGTTTCCCGCCGTTCAGCGGAGGAGGATGGTTACACTGGCGAGTGCGTTCTTGGATTCCCCAGGCGCAGGACACGCTGCAGTCCGACCACGCTGACCACTCACTCCAGATACCGTCCACTGAAAAAGATCAGTTTCTTCTAGAAATAGGAACACCTGAAGGTATCAGCCTCCGTGGCGCAATTGGTTAGCGCTGTTAACCCTATCATGCCCAAAGGATCATGGGAGATACCCCACGATGAACTATCATATCTAGGGCTATGCAGCTTGACTAGTCTATTCTAGTGACAAGATCTTTTAGCTGTTTTTATGGGGAATTGTAGGTCTTCGCATTAGGCCGGCAATTTTTAGTCCTACTGCCACACAGCGAAGCCTGTGCTCATTTAAGCAATGTGCAAATTTGACTTTTTTTCATCGCAAAAGTAGTATTTTCTTTGAGGCCACATTACGAAATCTAAATACAGCTCCGGCAATCTGCTTTATGTGCATCAGATACAGCGGATAATGTAGTTTATTTTTAGCATTCAACTACGGCAGGCGCACAGTTGCTGTGTTCATACTCTAGGATGAGGTACATATTATGCCTGAGCGATGGCGCAAATTTTTACAAATTCTCAACTTTGAGCGCTTATAACGCAAAAACGGTGCGTCCTAGACCCTTAATCGACTGATTATGTTTTGTTCACCATTTATTTCTCTATCGAATGGTGGTTTCGCGATCTCTCTACGACGCACGTAGCTCGAGCAATGTCCAAAAAACTAGAAGGTGTCAGAATGAGGCTGTCTAGCCAGTGATACTCTGGGCATTAAAGGGTTAACACGGGCTGTTAACCGAAATGTTGGTGGTTAGAGCCCACACGGGGGCGTATTACATTTTTGAAAAGCATAAATTGAGGGTTTTACACTGCAGGTATTTTATAAAAAAACTACATTTTACGCTTATACATTAATAAAAACAACACGCCCCCGGGTGGGCTCGAACCACCAACCTTTCGGTTAACAGCCGAACGCGCTAACCAATTGCGCCACGGAGGCTGCTTCTGATCTATGATACATAGCGTTGTTGTGCTTGTGCAAACACTAACATTATTAACGCCTCAGATAAGACAGACTGCTAATAGAAGAAACTGGTCCAGGTTATGTTCAAAATATTCCCCATCATGCTAGCCTGCATACGATTTCTAAGCTTATTAAGACTAGAGACATCGTCTAAAATTTCTGCTCTACTCTTTCGAGCTGTAATGGTTGGAAGTTTGGAACTAGGAAAAAATGATCACTGGCCAGTGCCACCATTAAAGCAAAGGAAGTCTACTCTCTGTCATTTGGTAAGATGAGCATGTGTAACAAACAGCAAGAATACTCAATTCAGGCCCTTGTGCACGGCCGCTGAAATTCGAAATTTAAAACAGTGAAATGTAATGTATCTAGAAAAATGTGAATATCAACGGTGGATTTGTAAAAACAACTCCGTTGAGCTAAACGACCGTTGAAATTTTTCACACAATTAGGTAGGCTCGGGTCGTGTCTTAGAAGTGGTGCCGTGCCACATGTAACAAAAGTTTAGTAATGTGACCAACACTGAGTTGGAGTTCCCAGCCTTACCAACACACATCACCCCGGCGGCCCCTTCACTGCAGCGTGTGTCCTCCGGTCGCCAGCCATCGTGGGTGCAGTTCTGTATGGTAGTCTCATCCCCTTTGCAGCGGATATTTCTCAGCATCAGTGGATAAAGCACGCTGCCAAATGTTTGCCCGAATGTTGCTAGAAAACACACCGCAGTGTTTTGTTAACTTCCTAGGTGGCTGAGGCTTAGTTTATATTATATGGCTTGTGAATTTTATGAAAACGATATTAAAGACCAAGTAGATATGTATCATGCTACATAGTAAGAACTTTTCTGCCCCATATTTTTAAACCTCATGGTTTGTTTTGTGTATCCACGTGGGACTTAAGAACCTGGCTTTGGTCTTTTGATAGCAAACATGAACGCTTTGAGCCTTCATATCAATTAAACGCCTACCATCGAAAGCATTATCTGAATTGACAGCTTGTTTGCAGGCCAGTTTTGCGGCCTCAATGGACCAACCATCCGCACAGATCCCGCCCCAGGACCCTTCGAGGTCGTTGTACACCTCCACTCGTCCCTCGCCGAATTTCTCGCTTCCAGCCAAACGAACCGGCCCTGAAACAGTCACGGGTCAGCTGGAAAAGATCACGCCACACCTGGAAAAATTAGGTATGTACACAAAGTTATGACTCGGGCAAAAATGACAGAATTACAACATCACGCTGACTTCAGGAAAATTTATGCACAAAAAGTGCGAAATAAGACTTATCAATCGAATCAATCAAATTTCAATACTGATGGTAAACGAACGGACCAATCCAAACCTCTTTATAGTGTACTGGTGTGGAAAAAGTTTTTTAACCTGCACAGCTTTGAACGTAGCAATCGTCCATATCCACCTCGGCCCCCGTGCACAGGTCATCCTTGTTGGGCACACCTCCGTTGCAGGTCCTGTTCCTGGCCTTCAAACCTTTCCCACACCGTTTGTGTGCACTGCATTCAGACCAATCGGACCAAGGGTTCCAGCCTGAAACAATGTTTTCACAAACAATATACAACTATGTACCAAAAAAGCACTTCAGTACAGTAAACATGACGCAAATTTAGTCAGGCAAGGCTCGCCTCGTAGACCGTAAGTTACATCGCTATAATGTTACAGCAGACTTGGTGCTAATACCGAGCTAACCCACAATAATTTAAAATAACGGTTTAAGCTACCAAGCTTGCTGCATAGTGCATACGATGCAGAAAACGCGTAGAGTGCCCCATCAGATCCACAAGGTGTCATATAATGTCGCATGACGTGTCATGTTTGGTGTCACGCAGTGACGCTTGTGCCACAAGCCCCGGCCCCATTGGGAAACCTATGTGGTATCATATGCATCAGCAGGTATGTAGGTATCATCAGGTAGGTTAAGTAACTTACCAGGACACGGTCCCATGTCACAAACAGCAATATCAGTGTCTATATGCTCGCAGTTGTTGGACGATATCACCAGGTCGGGGACGTGTGGGTGTGTGCAGGTTCGAGATCGAGTCCGCAGGCCCAGACTGCACGTCCGGGAGCAAGCCGCCCACTCGCCCCATTTGGACCACTTCCCAGGATCTGCAATGCAACACTGCAGTCACTGTGTCTCATTCTAGGAAATGAGAGTCACGTTAAATGTAACTAACAAAGTGTTTTTATTAATTATATCTACAAAGAAGCATACAACCTTTTTTCTGAAAAGGGACCTTTCTTCTGTTTTGTTGTTGAATTTTATTTGTGTATAGTGTGGAAAAAAGTGCTATCTAGGTGCTGGAAAAAAGTTATTGTTTCTTGTGTTTCAATGCAAAAATAATATAACTTTCATTCTGTTTTCAAGACTTCAAAAACGTTGGTGCACCAACTTGCTATTTGCTGACTTTGGTGGAAAGCCAAAAAAAAGTTTTTAGCGCAACTGGTTAGCGCGTTCGGCTGTTAACCGAAAGGTTGGTGGTTCGAGCCCACCCGGGGGCGATTTTTTTTAAAGTGCCTGTGTGTGACTTTTTTTGGAGCATTGTAAAACTCTTGAACTTATTTTACATATGTATGCTTTGCAAAAAAAACTACGCCCCCGGGTGGGCTCGAACCACCAACCTTTCGGTTAACAGCCGAAGGGTACCCACAGCCGAACGCGCTAACCAATTGCGCCACGGAGGCTGATAACGTAACATTTATATAATACCTTACACAAAATAACTTGAATAACGATATGCAAGCTCATGTCTACAAAGAATATCCTTCTATTTTGAGGTATCTGAGGAATAGAATATATTATTTATTTAATAGTATATGATATTGAGGTTCCGTTCACGCACCCCTTGCCTTGCAGTTTGTCTTATGTTTCATATCATTCAGACAAACACATTCTGCGAATTGAAATCCGTCGCGGTCACACGATTCTAGACACGTGGCCTCCTCAGGGCATTTCTTGTGGGCGCAGGATCCAAGTCCGGCCTAAATTAAATTTTAATCTGTGTGGAAATTTTTAGCTGAAATAAAGATAAATTATTTAGATACTACACTACGCATATTTGGCAAACATAGCATGAGGTGAATGGGATCGACGGGTTGCACATAGAATTCCACGCGAAAATCGACTGTGTGTGTACCTTGTGCAATGTCAATGGAATCGAAGACTAAATCCATTTCTTAATTAACTGTACTGTTTATAACGACAATAAATTACAATGCTTTGGTATGTATGTAAACCCTCAAGCTTCATCATATAGATACTTTTCCAATCTTTTAGCTTCAACCGATACTACGACTTTAAAAGCCATTGCTTAATTTTGTCATCTTGCATTTATGCGACGTACAAAGCTTTTTCAAAACCGGAGTCGACATTAAAATTTTGAGAAAACCAGGGTAATTAAAGGTGTTGGAAAACCTTTGTTACATTATCAACTAACATTTTATTACTATTTGTTTGTCACTGTTATCAATGTGCAAGTATCGTTTTTTTGTTGTCTTTTCAGCATGTCACGTTTGGGATTTTATGTTTGCAACTTTTAAATAAACGAACAAACATAGCCTACGCACGAGTGGTGTCAAATACTCAAATCCCAGTTTCTTTTGCTAAATTTTCACGGTGTTCTAACTGCAGAAGCCTAAACATGATTAATTCAGCCAGACTTTATTGTACAACATCGTATGCAATAGTATTAGAATTGAGATCGGTTTGCACATTAAAACGGTCTAAAACCAAACCTGATGAGTCTGATCAACCAAATCACAACTATTAAGCTTCGTAAAACACACCTTATCAATACTGAACCAATCTTTATAATAATACTGCCATCCTTCTTTGGACATAAAAAACTCCATATTATCCTTGTGGTCGCCCCGGTTCAGTTCACAAATCTTATTCTGCTGGTTGTAGTTGAATGACTTGCACTTCTGTTCGGTCATGCAGAGCTGGGCGCACGTGGTGGGGTAGCGGACAAAGGGCATCGTACGAATCACCGTCATGCCAAGCTTTAAACCTAAAATATTACACGTTCTCGAGTTAAATAATAGTAAATGATCGTAATCGCATGAAATACACATAAGAATTTTTCATTACTATGTGAATCGTGCCCTTCAGGTCGAACCTGCTTTTTTGGTGATTTGATATATACACATGTAATGTAAAATAAGATTATGTATACTGCTCCACTCCGTCTTAATTCAATGTAAAGCAAAGTCAACAACTGGCTTATAAGCAAAGGCCAATGCAACATGGGCGAGGAAGTATCAAACTTAGAATATCACTCCGTGATACAAAAGCTGCTGCGCAGCAAATATTATCTAATCATGACAATAAGAAGTTTTACCTATTGCAGTTGTCAGTTGTGAGACTACACTGTACACATGTCTTGTAACTGTGCACCAAATTTAGCGAAGGTATAAAAAAAATTATATATTGATGTTTACTAAAATTTAAAGTGAAAAATTAACACAATCACCGCAGAGGTTCAGCCCATGCCATTGCAAAAAAGTGAGAAAATGAACAAATTGCAACCATGTGACAATGTGAGAACAAAAATTGCAAGTGACTGGGAGTACATACATATTTAAATTTGATTTGAAATGTTTGCGATGCTGGTTTTCAAATGTTTGCGACATGACTTCTGCATGTTTTTTATTGTACCAACATTATAACCAGACATTAGTTGGATATGCACATGAGCTTTGTGCACGTATATACATATTTATCATAGTCACACAATAATTAGAACAGACATATTTTGCTCACATACTCAGGTTTACGTGCATCTGCACAATAACATTGATCAAAACGCACACAAACGAACACACAACTCTGACAAAGCTACAGGTTACAATAGTACAGACTCATTCTAAAGAAGCCTGCTGCGCAATGGCGCAGCAGGAAAAACAGTTATCACAGGTATCACATATCTAAGTATTTAAATACGATAAGAAATTAAGAATCTACGGGAAACAAACCTTTCGTGTTAAATTTCTGCTCAGCTTCGGCAATGTAAAGTTTCCATTCAAATAAATTGGCTGCACTTTTCCCAAACAGCAAGCACAATAGCAAGATTACAAATTGGTTCATTTTGATCCAGCTAAAAGTCATTTCCAAAGTCACAGAGTTACAATTTTGTGGATTAGCAATAAAAAAGTTCAAAAACAAGACATAAAGACAAGTAATAATAACAGTAAAAAAAGTTGACAAAGATACTAGTAGATGAAGTAGATAAAATATATTGAAGTGTTCACTACTCTTCCAAAGCATTAAAACATTATTCCAAAGAGTAATGAATCGAAAAAAGTATTATCCAAACATATATATTTAAGTAAAAGCACAAATCATTGTTTCTTTCTAGGCTGTCAGAAGAAAACGTTTCAAAATCGGCTGCAAAACACTCGGGAAAATAACTAACCGCCAAAATATGAAGCTTTCTCTGGTCGCCAACCATCTGTTGTAGTAGACGTAAATCCATGACCGCGGTTGCAATCTGGTCAGCTAGGATAACACAAAACACAAGAATTAGAGTCTTAGAGACTATCTTAGCGCATGAAATCACGAATGTGAGGTAGTATGTAGCAGAGATGGAACCGGGTCACCGGGTCACCGGGTCATCGGGTCAGTTCGGGTCACTTTTCGCTCCGGGTCACCGGGTCACCGGGTCAAGGGTACTGACCCGGTCCGAAACATACTTTTTTAGACAACCAGATTTTTTTTCTCTAAACTTGTTTCAGTTTCGTTGTTAGTGGCTTTTCGAGGTCTCTGTGATTTCTATGTATGTAAACTTTGTGCCCAAATAACTCAAGTTATACATGAGTGTGTTCAATGTTGTGGACTTTAGCTATTTTGTCACCAAATTGATGAGTAGTTCAAAACGTGAGACCGGGGCCCGAGGCTTCTAGACGTCACAAACACGAAACACGTTGCCAACTTTCAGCTCCAACTGGTAAATATTGATTCAGAGCTGTGGACAAAATTCGTCGCAAATAATAGGTTTAAGGGGGGGTGCCGTGGTGCAGTAACATAAGTGAAAATAAGCAAACTTGAGATCTTTGACTTTTGACCTGGGTACCCGCCCCTTAACTACATAGATCGCAATTGGCTGCAATAAGTTAGGGCAAGAAATGGAGCCAACTATCCTCCATATCTAGAAATAGTGCTCATTGTAAAAAACTCTATAATAAATGTGATCGACCATCGACAACTGAAAAGTGACAGATCGCAAAAAATTTCCATCCCTATTTCGCTTTCACTTTTTGATCATAAAAAGTCGAATAAGACGAATAATACTTGCACTTCTTTTGAGCTAAAACAATTATAAAATGTCTAAAAAGCTGGTTCCGTGGTTTCCTTTTAGTGACTTTATCGTTTAATAGTGGCCTATTTAAAACCGGGTCACCGGGTCATCGGGTCACCGGGTCAGGGGGTCTACCGGGTCACCGGGTCACCGGGTCACGATTTAGTGACCCGGTTCCATCTCTGGTATGTAGCTCCGAATTTTAAGTTTATGCTACGTTTTTCTCGAACCTATATACATGCTTTAACCGTTTAACAGCAAGAATTCCAACACCACGGCCGTTACCGATCATCTGATGAGTTATGAGTAAAAAAACTTTAGCACTCTATTTTGTGCAGCACATTACAGTCAGCAAAACCTACTGCATTTTTTTGCGGACTACTGAAGATATTAGATTTTTACTCGAAGTCTTACCACTTCATCAAATTATTTATGATAATTCAAAACACCAATGTTGATCATTTCATCGTCATATAAAAAAACGTTTATTAACTTCCGAAATTAGACTAAAAGGATCTGAAAATACATAATTTGATAGTTGAAGCTGAACTATTTTGCGCAGAGCTAAAAGTTCAAAACGAAGTTCGAAAAATAACAAATTTTGCTCGTCAAAGATTCGAACCCAGAATCTCTCGTATCCAAAGCGCTCATCATACTTCTTGACTACCAAGTACCAACCAAGCCACATGTTGTACATTCTAATGCACATTATTCCTGTTCACAGCCCAACAGGTCTTTAATTTTGATTTTGGTATCTTAACGCACTGTTAGCGTTAAAGTGTGAATGTGTGGAGTGTGTTTTACACGTCTTTTAGGTAGCTTTGCGTCCGTCACAACTGAAATGTCTGTTATCATTGGTAAGTCGGTGCTTTCATTGTTCTTGAGAAGGGTTTTGGAAAACACAAAAGTCTGACAAAAAGTCAGCTGCTAGGAATCGACAATGTCAGCTCACGATCACCAGCCGAATAAACTAAACCGTTCGACCATACAGCTTCCTGCTACATAGATTCTTACTGCCAAGTAACTTCCTTTTAAAATCGACAATACCGTATATACTTAATCTGCTTCTAAACGGACACAACAACAAAACAAGTTAAATTTTCCGAATATAATTTCATCAGCAAACATGCAGTTCAGTGATTACCTAATCTTTATTTAATATTTTCATTCAAAGTTCCAATAGTGGAAAGCTTTTGACTGAGCTTTCGCACTGCAATGGCTGCAAAAGGAAACTTATTTATGGAAAATATTCTGTAAATTCAGAAAGAGCATTTTCACTGGCTCAACAGGTTTACGATAGCCTCTGGCCAGTGTACTTGACAGTGTATGCTTGATACTTACTGAATACTTTTGCCGAAAACTTAGCTCGTTTGTTTCTTGTGGTTGTTCGACTTGCAAGTCTTCGCTTGAAGATTCGACCGACTTCCGTTCTATGTAGTGTAATTTAACGTTGGAAATTCTAACTACCCAAAATGACATAGGAAATCGACATTTTGAATAGAGTATATAAGCGAACCCCTCGGAGGTCGCGGTGGCCAAGGTTTTTGCTTTTCTTCTATGAGTGAGACACTATAATTACGTATATACTCTTGCTAATTATTTTCTCAGCTGAACCGACATACACCTGTAGGTATAAATCGACATAGAGTTTATCGTATAAATCGACATAGAGTTTATCAATCCTAACAATAGGGTACAACTGACGAGTGACGATGAGTCTCGGTTACAGTTCAAGAAAAACCCGTGGGACGAATCCACAACAAGGCATGTTTTTTCCTGTTGGGCCACAGCCCAACAGGTCTTTATTAATTTTGATTCTGGTATCCTAACACAGTGTTAGCGTTAAAGTGTCAATGTGCGTAGTGTGTTTTACACGCCTGCTATCGTAGTTTTGCAACTGTCACAGCTACAATGCCTTGTAATTGACTTAGTTGCTGCTTTCTTTGTGTTGACAAGGTAATTTGCAAATGCAAAAGTTTGACAAAAGGTGATCCACTAGGAATCGAACATGTGACCTCATGGTCCCAAAAGTATGGTGGGCCATACTAACCATTCGACCACACATATTCTATACGTCGATGCTTTATTATTACAAGAAATCATTTCATAAGTAAACATGAGCTTTTGTTAACTTCAGTTCTTCAACTTTATATCTTTCTTTTGCCGACAGCTTTTGACTGATGGCTGTATAAAAAAAGATAAATACAGAGGTCAAGTATTTTTATTGAAGATGTGTAGGTAACTCAAGGTATACTGAAGTTGGCCCAACAGGTTTACGATGGCCTCTGGCCAATGTTACTTGAAAGTAAATGCTTACTGAAAGCTTTTGCCGCAGACTGGGCTTGTTTCTTTTTCTCTGACGAGTTTCGTGTAGAAGTGAATATATTTTTACACATATGAATATATATATTGACTAATTTTCACTATTTTTCACAAAATTTCCTTCCATAAAAAGCGGGCCACGTGTTTATTGGTCTTGATAAAGGTAAAATCTAATTGTTTTCTTCTTTAAAATCTTACGGTAGTATATAATATATTAATTCCAAAATAAACAACAAATTTATTAGTATCATGCAGAACACCCCTGAACTTGTTGAACGGGAGAGCATAAAGTAAACTGTGACTAAATTACTGCACGTGTGTTATTGGAAAATTATGTGAGTCATCTTCGAGACACGTGATAATTTGAATGCGCATGTATTTGCGATGTGACAGATGGCCTAAATAAACACTGTTACTTGAAGACTTGAAGAATTACAGTAACGGAAGCCTCCGTGGCGCAATTGGTTAGCGCGTTCGGCTGTTAACCGAAAGGTTGGTGGTTCGAGCCCACCCGGGGGCGTCTTTTTTGACAATAAACGGTTTTTTGGATTCAAGATGTCAAGCCTTTTGGATTTTTTTGCATGTGACACACTAAATTTGAGGCAACAATATAACAAGCAGGTCCAAAGGGATGCCGAAAAACCTTTGTGAAGGTTGAAGTAATGTGAGCGACAGGTTAAACTTCTATCGAAGGAACTTGTTCCAGCTGATGTATGTTGCCCTCAATTGATGAGCGCGTTCGACTGTTAACCGAAGGTTGGTGGTTCGAGCCCACCCGGGGGCGTGCTTTTTCTGGCAATCAAGAAGCCCACAAGCATCAAAAATGATACCGCCAAACTATGTGTACCTATAATTTTTTTTAATACCTAAAATGTGCCTGCCTAGTAAGTTACATATTGAGTAAGTATTGACGTTGACAAGAGTATCCCTTCCGATCTAATGGGTAAGCCAAAGATTGCTCGTGACAAGTAAAAATCATCATGACTGTCTGTACAAGATGAATCTTGAATACCTAGGTTAATCAATCATAAGGGCAGATTGCAGTTGTTTGCCGCAGTTAGTGCTCTAGTTTAATTCCATCACATCATCTAATATTAGGTACATATCTAAACACCTGAAAGCTTGCTACTATTCCATTTTACGCAGTCTTTGCCGATATGTGAGATTGCTAACTTGGTGGAAAACAGCAATTTATCCTGCAATTACATGCATACAAAAACAATATGCTGATGCTAGCTATAGAATTGCATTTTCGTCCCGAAAAAGGGCACGTATGCAAAAGTACACCAAAGATGAAAAATGCTTTATTCATAGCGGACATTTAATATTACATATAAACGAGACACTATAGACCACAGTTAGAAATTTATCAACAAAGTACAATCAGGTATGGCAAGTATTTTATACCATTAAAATACAGTAGGTATATACGTAGTATGACTCAACGACATGTACGTATGTAGTATGATACATCGAATAGGACATTAATTGAAATTATGTAGCCTTAAAAGTTGCCCTCACGGAGAACTGTGCAGAGGCGTATGTAGCCGATTTCAAAAAAAAGAGGGGGGGCGGTGGTCGCACCCAGCCCGCTTTTTTAACTCACTGTTTTGGGTCTGGGGGGATTAGCCCGTATAGAAACCTCATTTTGGCTCGTTTTGGAGAAATGGTTTACATTACAAGATGTGATTTCGGTCATTTAATTTGAATACTCATCGTAACAGGCCAACAGGGATTTTTCGCGATTTTTGGTTGTTTAATCAAAAAATAAGCTCGCTGGTGCTTGGTCTGATCAGCCCCATGCCTAAATTTTTTCTAGTTCAACTGTATAATATGTCCCTAGTGAACAAAGAAAAAAACAAAGCAAGTTACTGTGCAAACTATGGTAACTTATAGGTTAGGAATGGTATCAAGAGTATTAGCCAGTCAGTGCCAGACAGTTCAGTAATCCAGTAATCACTACTCTTAACACACGCATGAATACACGTGCTTACCTATAATCTCCGCTAGCTGGCCATGTTTGGATGCTGCGTACTTTCGCATATATGTGTAAGGTCAGAAGCAATTGCAAATGCTTATGCTACGGTTCAGTCTTTCTACTAAGTTTTATGAACTTTGGTTAATCTTATGTTTAGTTACTGGAGTTAACCTAGGTAACCTAATCCAGTTAATATACTCATGTGAACAGGCCCTAAGACCGTAAGAAAAAGTTCCTATTATTTTCCCACTGAAAAAGCTGTAGGAGCTAAGCATGAAAAGCAAAACTTCAAACAAGCCCAATCTGCGGCAAAAGCATTCAGTAAGCATCAAGCATTTTTTAAGCACATTGGCCAGAGGCCATCGTAAACCTGTTGGGCCAGCTACACGATTATTTTACTTACTTGATTTATCCTCCATACAAAACATCTTTAGCTATTTTAAAAAAAGTTTGTACAGAGTGCACAATAGATACAGGATCAAGACGTAAAATAAGTTATTGCTGCAATTAGTTAACAGCAAATCGACTTAGCGAATATTATGTGAAATGTAAAAAAAATTGTCTCCGGCTGGGCTCGATCCAGGCAACTTTTGGTTAAGAAACCAATGCGCTAGTAGTCTGCGCCACGGAGACCACAGAGCAAGATCGTTTAGTTGTCGTTGAATATTTTAGGTAAGAGAATTTTAACGCTGTGAACCTGGGCCAACCTTTCACAAAATTTTCCAGTCCTAGGTCCTAAGTCCTAAATTTTACGATTTTGCAAATAAGGATTTATGTGCCGTGTTAGGATAACTGTTTTTGGAACTTGATAATTATATTTATTGTTATCAATTTGCTTAGGTTATTTTATATCCTATTAATAATATCCTTATGTACTTTTAGTGAAGTCTCGGGACTCTGTGATCAATGTGGTCGAGTGGTTAGTTTGATAGATTCTCAACCATGAGGCCATCGGTTCGATTCTAAGTTGATCACTTTTTGACAGTCTTTTGCATTTCGAATTACTTCTCAACAATAGCCCCGATCTCAACAACACAGTGAAACTACAAGGCATTTTAGTGTGACAGATGCACACCTAAGATAAAAGATGTGTAAAACACACTCCACACATAAACACTTTAACGCTAGAACAGTGTTAAAGATACCAGAATCAAAATTAAAGATCTGTTGGGCTGTGGCCCAACAGGAAAAATTCAATGATTGCAAATATTATGGTTGAACTCGCAAATTTACACAGCGATTTCGCACATTTAATAGACAGTAAACGGTGCCCGGCGAATCATGAGAAAAATTGAAAATACAGTTATTTGACTGACGCAGATCAAGTTTACGCTTAATATCAATTAATTTGTAACTAACTTTTTAAGAAGTACAAAATTGGATAAAAATTTGGAGATTTAAAAATTAACGGCCGAAACTTCCTTGTTTCTTTTAAAACTAAAAGTAAAAGAACTGTACGTACTCTCAGTAAGTTTCATCAGTGTAATCTTTACAACCTTGAGTAACCTTGAAATTCGAAAATCGCAGAATTTTCAACTATTTACAATATTACTAACACTATTTTCACAATCGAAAATTTTTGTGGGATTGCGAAAAAAGGTTGAAAACTCCTACTTCATAATCGCGCCTAACACAAAAGCCCGGAAAATATTTCAGAAAACCACCATCATTACTGACTAAAGTTTTATTCGTTCTAACAAAACTAGATGACCATCTTTTTTTTCGTTTTTTATACGAATCGTTTATCGGCTCAACTCGACCGTTGTTGGCCCTGGTTGCTTTGAAAACGTGAGCCGACTGAGTCCAATTTCTCCTTGCCCAGCGTGTTTTTATTCGTTCGTTGTGTCACATTCCATTTAGATCCACCCAGTAAACTTCTTCCCGATCTTCGTTCGGATCGTTTCACGTCCTGAAATGTGTTGAAACTGTCCAGCCCGTAAAACCAGAGCACATCTTCGATCACAAAACTCCTGGCCTCTCCATACGCCTCGCCCGTGTATCGACTAGCCTGTGCGGGCGTGGGAATATTATTGAGGTCATTCTTCATCACAGCCTCTGTAAGCCAAGCAGTGTAGCCCAGAACCAGGCGGATATCATTCACACTGGTCATAAACTTGCCCCTGTACCGTTCCACTTCTTCCGCTAACTGTACATTTATACTGTCCACTCGACGCAGCAAGCAATATACAAACATCCCAGTCAAACCAAGCGTGAGTAGAATAACGCCCAATACAGCGCCGGCAAGTATGGACCCAGAAGCACCGCACAAACCAGACATTTGGGAGTAGAATCACTTGGGGGAACGGACATTCACAGAGAACTGCCTTTCAAACCTGGTATATACAGTACAAGCTGAGTCGTCACTGGAAAAATGACATGATCTGTTAGTCAGTATACGAATGAACCGATTAGTTAGTAGATAATCACCTGAGATTAGCCAACTATTAATTTACGTTTCCAGCTTTAAGTCTCCAATTTAAGCTTCCCCGATACTCTTCCGATGGAGACAAAATAGCACAGAGGGGACACTCGTGTGCAAGCGAACAATTTCGGCATGCCAGCAAATCCACCAACTCATTTGACACCCGGACTTTTAAACAGATAGTTTTGGATAACACAGGTATTATACATATGTAACGTTCTACGGGGCAGCCTCTTCCCCATACTCCAAAATAAGCCTCCACACGCCCCTAACATCGACGTAACGACCAAGACCCCCTCTGAGAGAAAAGCATCCTTAAGCTCAAAATTTACATCTAATGGTATTCGCCAAACTCCCCTCAAGATGTATATACATGTAAAAATGATGTCACAAGGTTATATCAGTAGATAATAGCTGTATGAAAAAATCCACTAATGAGTAAAAAATCTACATCAATCGGTTAATCGCTCAGTCCAACTAGACTAAGGGGTAATTTGTCGATTGTAGGCCGGAGCGGCGACAGAAACAGAGCAGTCACCAACGATAAAATTTTAACTGAAAATCAAGTATGAATTACAACAATGTTGAATTATGTGAAATATTATTCAAGTCTAGTGCGTCTAGTTTAGACTAGTTCGACCATGTATATATCTAAGTTAAATCTATTTATGTTAAAATATTTAAAAAATGAGCAAAAAAATTGAATTCAATTCAATTCAATTGTTTTGGGATTTGATCACCCATGGTGTGATCTGTAATACAATCAGCCCCTTTTATGAAATTTTTCAGGGGCCATAACTTTTCATACGGAAGTGCCAGAATAATATTTTTAACGTCATTTGAGAGGAAATTAATATAGCTTTCAAATGATGGGTGACATGGCCTTTAACTTGACGTTAAGCTTGCGTCATAATTTAGAATTGGACATTTAAACGTTTAAACGTGAATAGTATACGTCAAGTAAGGTATCATTCAAAAGCGCCTACTTCTGAGTTGAAAGGCGTCAATTTTATGTTTTTACGTTAACGTTGAGGCAAGTTATGACGGTCTGAATATTTGAGAATTAAATGACACTATACTATCATCTTACATTCGTCGTAGTAGATGTTCGACCCCGAAAATGTCAGTATGAAAATTTTTTATTTTTTATTTTTTTCAAACCGGTTTTTATTTTTTAGCAAGAAAGTTTATATAGTATAGTAAGGTAATAAGGTAATGACGAGCGACAATCTATACGAGACAGCTTAATATCTATGCCACCAAATGCTCCAATGACCAATAGTAATCGAAATAAAGCGATAAACTTATTCTAAGCAGCACACCGATAAGAATTGAGTACCGGAGTAACGTAGCCTACAAAAAATCCCTTGTTACATTCATACACACAAAACAGTACGTGAAACTATCAACGTCTGAAAAATTGACAATTCTTTGTAGATGTTTAAGTTTTGTGAAATTTTTCTGGAAATCTCGTTACAAATTCAGTAAAGCAAGCAAGTATCCCTTTTAGGAACTCTTGTGATTGACAAAATATCATCAGAATTATAGTGCTTGACATTCGGCATCAAGAGGGTTGGTGGTTTGTAAAAAAACTAAAAAATATTGATTTCTGTGGAATAAGCCATTCCAGGAGCACCACCGTTAATCAGAAGAGGCTGTGGGGTTGCTTAGCCTTCTTAGGTAGGCTTCTATTTACGCCAGAGGTCACTGAGAACCAACCGGCCACCAGTTTATTAACCCGTGATCATTACGAGGTTTAGCAGTAAGTATTTAATAATAAGGTCGAGTCATACTTCAGCCGTATGTTCGTTCAATAGGCAAAATTACACGAGAAGCCATTAGCTTACAGTTCACGCATTACTGGATAAATTTTTTCATAATAATATCATAGTCAACTGAACGGACACACAGTGTTGTAGTTTCCTTTTAGAATTAATCCGACAGCGAATAGACAAAAAAGCAATGTATATATAAATATCCGGAAAAAAAGCAATATTTACAGCCACTACAAAACTACAATTCGTTGATACTCTGACAAGAAAACTAAGCGGAATTGTACAAGTATCAGTACAAATAGTAGTCAATAATAATCACCAGAAGCAATGCACATGGCACAAAAAAAGAATGAAGACTGATTTTTAAAATAGACCGTTTGAAAAAATTCTGAAAAAAATTGTTTCAATCTAGTCTTTATTTTCTGCCACATACTAGTTCGACCAAGAGTACATAGAGTATGACAGTCATCCATTTGGCCAGCTAGGCAACACGGTATCACACATGATGCGTTGCACATCCCCATTTTGGCACGTTGCAGAACCCGTTTGGGTGCTATATTACGCATTTGGGAACGTTCCCAGTTGGGTCCGTTATCGGCCGCTAATGTGCAACGCATCTACCGCGCAGCTAAGCTGACCAATGAGAAGAGTGTCTGAGTGTCTTCTTATCCAAAATTGGATTAGATTTCACTTTATTTCGTCAATAACGCAGCGTCAGTTAAACGTAAGTTACTAAAATTTGGCACACATCGGAATAATGTAAGTAAGCCATGTAGGACAAAATTTCAGCCGGCTATATTAATTTAGTGGGGTGTTATTAGCAAAATTATTTTAAATCTAATCCGTTAAATCCAATTTTGGATAAGGCCCCTAGGCTTCCCATTATGTACTCTTAGTTTCACTAAGTAAATATGACGAAAGTTACATCTACTCTGACGTTCTGAAGTAGGTGATAGCTGGACGCGTATTAGCACATGGAGTTGGAATAGTCAAATAATTTATAATGGACAATAAGCAGAGCGTTTTTGGCATTCGTTATCACAGTAGATACCAAACTTAATCTTAGTATGAAAATAGTTAGTAATAGACACACATTAGTACGACCTACTTTTCCATACAGATCTAATCCATTGACAAAATATGCAATAGTGATATAGTAAATACAGTAATCACAAATGCAAGGCACCCTTACCAATAAATAAGGCTTTAAATATAAGCATCATATTATTGAAACCGCGCAGATTTGAGAAACTGAGCAACATAAACACAGTGTTACACAACTAAAATTTGACCATTTGACCATATTTTATATCTATTAATACAATGAATCCAACAAAAATGAGCAATTTTCAAAAACTTACAAACTGAATTACATAACTTATACATTTCTATTTTCTGATCCTGATATTCGAGAAAATAAATCAATAAAAATGACGATATGTGACATTATATTAACAGTTTGACACTGATTCGTACACAATACATAGGAACACAGATATGAAGCACACATGAGACACAATAAAAAGGATCCGTATCCTATACCTCATGAATAAACTTCACCTATTTCATACCTTTAGTAATTATTTTTGTACGAAATACCTTGGTAATACTATTCACATGAAATCCTGAGCTATTCTGTGATAGCATGGAATACACCACATAGAATTTCTCATTACCATGCTCTATTTCAATCGAAAAGAACATTTTAGACCGAATCTAAAGCTAAACACATTTTGTGAATCACGGCCAATATGGTTTGCAACACCTTTTTATACTTTTCCAAATACCGGGCAATCTCTCTAAACATTAACCACGTCATCTTTGGCGTCTTTGCTCTCCTTGTCTTTGTCCGTTCGCGGTGTCGAAGAACTGCTGCCCTCAGCACTGCCGGAATCTTCATTTTTCAGTCGCTCACTTCTGGACATGGAAATGTCGCGAATCACATCCGAAAACGTTTGGTCATCTGAACATTAAAAATCTATCTCCCAAACCTGGGTTCAACCCCTACCCTCTCTGTGCTTAGAGACAGTCCAATAGCGATCCTACACTTCGTCAGAAATACTGGGCTGCTAGTCCGCCGAATAGAAGATCCGATTCTGATCGTCTGCTGAGCCAACAGCAACATAAAAATCGTTGAGTCTGACTTTAATCTACATAAGACAACATACAAGACTCCACGAGATTTATATAAAGCAAATTAACAGGGCTAGAATATTATGTATTTAATAACATTACATGAAGAGTTGACATTTCACTTAATCCCTATACCACAAACTGGGACATTTTCACGATGTACATGAAACGTCCCCCCCCCCTGCCAACTTTCGAATTCGGAGCTTACCTAGTTAATCTGGAATTCTTAAAGACGTGGGTGATTGGAAGATTTTTTGTACCTGTTGTATGACCGTTAATCTAATAAAGGATAGGTGCCTTAAGGCCTATTCACACGAGGGCGCATGAGCGGGCGCATTGCAGGGCGTACGCCATGGCGCATGAGCGGGCGCATGAGAGGGCGCATGAGCGGGCGCACACGCACACTTGCGTACTGCATTGTGTGAAATAATGCAGCAGGCTGTGTGAAAACAGAATGCACCCGCTCACACAATGCATACAAGCACAATGCACACAATGCAGTAGGCAAGTGTGCGTGTGCGCCCGCTCATGCGCCATGGCGTACGCCATTCAGCAAAATACGCCATTCAGCAAAATGAGACCTGTGTGAATAGGCCTTAAGACTCGGTTGCGTCAGCAATCTATAAAAATGTGACAGGACAGTTATGACTCATACAAGACTTAGTACTTATTTCGCAGGTATTTAAGCCCGAACAATGACGCATATCAAATCAATTATACACAAACCTATTCCACTCCAGTCTGCTCCGCCTTTCACGTCTGAGTTTAATTTGGCCACTCGCAGTCTACAAAAAGATGGCGCCAGAAATTGAACAGATTATCTGACACATTTGTCAATTGCTAGCTTTGGTTCGGCATGACACCTTACACAGAAAACAGTTAACAATAATTATCAATAGATTTAATAATACTATAGTAAACATAACATTGACTTTTATGATCAAGATCAACAAGTAAATAAAAAACTACATAACACAAACTGCAATATTATCGGAATGATGGCTTACAGAGTGACAATATCAGCGTTTTTATTTTCAACTGCAATATCCAACGGCGTCCGACCCTGTTTGTCCAGCAGATCTTGATTGGCGCCACGTTTGAGAAGTTGACACACTTGTCTAAGACAAAACATTGAACCGATACACTCCAGAGTTTTAAAACAACATTATCACAAGACTTTGGTCAAATAGGAAAGTAGTGCAGACGCACAGCGTTGCCCAGAAACTGCCCTCAACGGGTGTCACTGCAATTTGGTGACAAAGACAGAATTGGTAGCACCTGGGGCCTGTTGCTCAACTTTACAAGGCTTACAATAATTGTAATGAATTTATATACTGAATTTGTAAAGAACCACCTAATTTTCCATTTACAATTGTTACAACTGCAAGACTTGTCAAGTTGAGCTACAGGACCGGCTAAAGGCTATTGCGCAAGTACGCCGCAGGTACGTGAGCGAGCGCTTGCTATAATCATAAAGTTCACACTACCTGCTGCATTATTTCACACAATGCCACAGGCAGTATGCCTAATAAGTGAACATTCTAATTATAGAATGCGTCCGCTCGTGCCATAGAGAAAACTGCTCCCTCGTGTAAACTGGCCATAACAGAAACTTAACGCCAAAAGCCTCTTCTGACTTGGATATCAACTTCAAGTCCACCAGTACTACCATTACACTGCCACGAGTCAGGAGTACCAGATTTTACTCGGCTGCCAATTTCTCCGAAGCAAGAGATAGCCCATTGTATTATTTTGCCTGTTTCTTTTTTTACTATTATGTTGCTGTTAGCAAGGTCTCGTTCATAATATTCCAACATACCCTGTATGGCCGAGATCACAGGCAACGTGGAGCGGGGATGTCCCGTGTCTGTCCTGCACATTGGCTTTTGCATTGTTCAACAGAAGATACTCAGACAGCTCGATGGAACCCTGAAATGGCATTCAAACATAAATGGTCATAATAACCTACTGCAAAAACGAAAAGACACCTCTTGAGTACTAACTATTGTAGGAGTTTCTTGAACAAGTTCGTTGGATAGCCGTACACAAATTAGTGTTGTAAATGAAAAATAAGTCCTATGAGACTTGGCGGCTATGGTGTAATTGTTAGCGTTCTCGACGTCGGTGCGACAGATCCGGGTTCGATTCCCGGCGCATCCAATATTCTCTCTTTCTTTCGAAATGGGGCATATTCTTTCTTTCAACATGGCAACCGTAATATAGGACGCAGAGGATACGGCCGGGTCCTCAGGCAAGCCTTATCCCCGAACCGCCTTTGGAGATGGATTAGGAGCTCCATGCAATGGGTGAGCTTGGCACACCAACCTTTACGGTACTCGTGCTATGCGCTGTATGAATGTGTACAGAACTACAGAGTAAGCCGAAAAAAACCCTCGGATGCGGGGTAAGATGAACCGGTTGACGTTGGACACATGATTGTATGAAATACACATAGAATGTTTCATTCCTAACATTATGTAAAGAACGTTTTAGACAGAGTCTAAAGTTAAACGCCTTTTGTGAATCCCAGCCATTAAATCTTACCAGCCGGACGGCTTCAAACAAAGGGGTTCGATCGTCTGCCTTAGGGTTCGGACAATTGATCTGGGCGCCCTGGGCGATGGCTCTGCTCATCTGCTCGTAATCCAGCTGACCCGCAGCTTTGTACAGCATCTCGTCAAAGACGGCTCCTGAATTTGATTATTTAGGTTAGTAGTTTACTTTAGTTAAAACTTAGTATTTATTTAATTTATGTATTGCATAATTTAATTCCGTTTAGTCTAGTTAAAAGAATTATCTGTTTTATATTAAATTTTATCGAAAAATCGCAACTTCGGGTGACTAATCAAAGTTATACAAATAATTTTGAAAGCTAGCAGCTTTAACCACAACTTGTGATACTGCACTCAACAAAGGCTTCTGGCTCTCAATTAATGAAGCTGCAAAGTGGCACGTCCATCATAATTTATAATATATACATTTACGGTACACAAAAATATTATGTAAACTCCATTACCTTCATCAATAATAGTTTCAACATTAGACTCTGACCCATAACTGGTATTCAAGCGAGATAAATCAGCACCTAAACTGTCAAAAAATCACACGGTAAAAGCTTACAAATTAGTCGTCATGTTTTTTAAAAATTAAAAAACTTAAAGCATTTTGCAAGCTTTAATTCAAACTTCAATTAATAACCAAAATACAGCCAATCACATTAGCCGATATTGTTAACGTTCGAGTTTCTCCAATCTTCATACAGGTATTTTATTTCACGCACCTATTAGCTACTACGTATGCAATTTTATTTATTCAACAAAAATGAATAAACATAGCGCATATCCGTACGTCCCACACGAAGTAGTAAGAAAAATTCAGACGTTCCAAATAATTTTCCAACCTAATTCCAGTTTAACAGGACTGGCACTGGAATCATCCTGAGTCTCGCTGGCAAGATATTTTCTCAGATCAGGCGTGGAAATGGCACCATGAAGTCCAGCTTCCTTCAGTCTGCTTTCAAAGGCGGCCACTGAACGGGCGCGATCGGCTTTCCTGTGAGATCCACCTAAAGCAAACCGCAAAGGCTGAAAAAACAAACTGCCCTCACTTTAGTAATTAGTTCTCACAAAAACACGGCGCTATGAGTGTTTACTCCACTGACAGTAGGACAGTAGTACAGTTCATTGCGCCTTGTTATGTCATGCCTCAGGCCCAGCTGACGTGATAGTTTTCAATAGTTTCATAGACTGCTACATTAAACAAGCATGACGTATTAAATAAACTACATTTTGCAGCAAATAAAACCCAAACCACGACTAGATCAATTAATGACCTAATCCATGATAATATGAATCGCCGATGTTGCACTGAAAAATCAATCTGTTAAAAGTTTAAAAAATGTTTCATTCAACATTTTTGTTAGTCGAAAATCAAATAAATTACGGTCGTTTGATGTGATACATAAATAGCATGGCTTTCATAATTTTGCCTCAAAACAGATGAGTCGACCCTAAAATTACCTAATTGCTTGACCAAATACAGCAGTAGAACGCACCAAAGGTGGACAACAGGCGGCTCCGTCGTGAGCGCAGAGCCACACCAGTGGCGTGTTCTGAGCTCCCCGGCGAGGCAACTGAATCGATTATGATTCCGGGCGCAGAACGTTCACGACTAAATCTCTTTTCCACATACTTGGCTCGAATCCAGGCATCACGCACTACTCTAGAATGAAACCTTGCTTTGCATTATCAAAATGATACAATGCAATGTTTATTTTACCGAAGCACGTCGATATTTCAGAAATTTTTCCGGTATTGTATTGTATGACTGCACCAGCTACTGCATTAGCACTAAACCAACAGAAAACGTACACAATGAATACAGTTCACACACAAACCAGATTAAAAGTAATACATTCCGATTTTATCCTAATGACAATCACTACCCGACCACTGAAACGCATTTAGGTTTTAACAGCTGCACGACAATTGGCGCAAAGACTGAATAGTCATTAAGCAGAAACTAGCATAGCTGTTGTAAGTTGACTACACATACGCGTGGTGTGAATGCTTTCCTCATGCTGATCCGAATATTTCCTCAGAAAGGCCCGCTCCCCCCCACCACGTATTCACCCACCGTAAACATCAGAGAAACGATTCCTTTTCTCAGGCTTTCTCAGCATATCATGACGCGGTGAACCTATCATGAACATCCAATTAATGAAACTCTTACTGGTTACTGTCAGGCTTTGCCGGCAATGGCACTGATTCCGAGCTCCAGTGGGCCAGATAGAGCTTATTGACAAGAGCATTGCCCAGCAGGGTCATCAGGCGAACGTGCTCTGGCTCCCAGGCGTCCAGGAGCAGGGAACGAGGCTTGGAATACTGCACTGATAAACTCCTGAAAAAAATAAAATATGAAATAATCCATGAAAGAGCAATTTCAAACTGGTGATTTTGTTTGTTTGTGCCTTAGACATGTGAACTAAGTTAGTCGTTTCTGCGGTAGCATAAAATGTGACTCCTGTGGAACTTGGGACAACTTCAGTCCTTTCTTTTGTTGGTCTAAACTTCTAAACTGATGACAGGCACAGAACGGAAAATTTGTTCTTGCAACAGACCTCATACCCATGACGATTGCTGATCACCAAATCATAACACCACCAGTTTAACTCATCCAATTAGCGTATTAGCGTAAAACTCATCTGCACCTAGCAGTGGACTATGAAACATGAAATGAAAGTATAATATGAAAATGAAAAAAGCTTACTTCAGAAAGTTTTGACTATCGACACTATCAGATTAATTAAGTTGCAGTTTAATCAAACTCGGCAGCTGAGTGAATCTGACTAACCTGTGAACCCCGCAGCAGGCAATGCAGAGCGTGATGCCCAGATTGATGCTGGCCCACTGAGGCCCGGACGCCCCGCAGTCAGCGCAGACCTCGTTTCCTGGAATACCGATTATTTGATCAATCGTTCTGAAAACATCACCACCAAAACCAATGCACTCACACTAATTAGCATCGAAATTCAAAACTAAATACTAGGAAGCGGATGTTATACTTTTTGGTTGGTATCAACATACAGTTGTTGTCATTCGTATAAATACCATGCCAATAATTAAACCCAGTTAGGGTCGATTCGTACTTACAGCCGTGTGTCCGTTCAGCCGGCAAAATTACGATTATATTATATAATCACGCCATAATTTGATCTTAGTGGCGTGATTATTTCATAATTTAGCCGGCTGAACGCACACACATACACGGCTGTAAGCATTTATCGACTCTTAGAAAAAAGGAAAATCCAGCCTTTTAACGCTGTTTTACACAATGCCGATTCCAAGGGGCTATTTTTCCAAGCAAAAAATACCTTTATTCCTAAACAGTCATCGCCTTTCTAATAAATTGTATTTAAAAACTGGTCACAAGTCATTGTATTGAATATTACAAACAGACGATGCTGGAGCTTATAACTTAACACTGATACAGAAATTTTCCTCAAAAATAAGATAAACACTTAGACGCTGGTTCAAATCAGTTACATATGTAATATAATTATCCTGGTGTTTCTAACAAAAAGAAAATGTTTCACCAAGATTTTAGAAAAACTTTTTTTCTGAAACAATTTTAGAGTTAAGATTATGAGCTCCAGTGTCCAGTATATGAAGCGAAAGCACAGGCATTACACCTTCACCCATGACCGTTATTAAACCAAAAGAAACACTTTCACATGACTACGACTCACAAGCAACACAGCACACAAGGCGCAAAAAACTTAACGTATTTTTAAGCTAAGCTTCTCAACACGACTGAAATTAATTACATAACACACATTATTCCTGAAAGCTTGAAAATATTTCTCTAAACTAAATGTTGACACTAACTTTTTCCTAACTAAACGTTAGAGAAATAGTAAAATTTGGCTCACAATTCTTAGTAACTGGTGATTAAGCACAAATATAAACGTTTCACTAATTTTAAAAAAAAACTTTAGCGTTAGTCTTGGGAATTGCAACCACACAGATTTAAACATTACATCTTCTTGATAAACCACAGTCAACTAATTGTACCTTGGTGGTTTGGGGGGCACCCCATTGGCCACTGATCCGCTTGATGCCTGAGCAGATGTGGAATCATACCATTCAGATCGCTGAAACACAGAATCAAAGTCCTACTGGTTAAAAACTTAATGGTAACGAAAAGCAAAGTTTAAGTAATTCAGATTATGCCTTTGATAACTTAAAAGTTAAAACTCATTTGCAATTAAAACGCTTAAAAGTTATAAAACATAACTTAAACATCCAACTGAGTCAATAAAACCTAGCTCATACTAGAACGGAAACAATTATCAGCAAATAGTTAAATCAAAAAAGTATCGTTGCATGCCAAAAAACAAGACATTAGCTAGGATGTTAAAAAATTACATGTCGTTAGATAAAGCTTTTTTATCAGTCAGGAAAATACAATGCAACCTTTTTTCAAATTAAAAAACATCTAAAAGTACCGGAGCACTAACAGGGCAGTCGTGCAGAGCTGATTCGATTGTGCGCTGCAGTGCCTTGATCCAGGCGTTGCACAGGGACTCGGAATCTGTTTGCAGCAAATGGATTCTAAAACAGGACTAGTAGACATAGTTAAGTATTATCCTCGAGTTCTTCTAGTTTTCGGACTTTATTAAAACTATGGCTGTCCTCTAGACTGTGGCCGGAAAAAAGGTGATTTTAAGTTAGACTCGGTTTAAGGGGGTAGTGTCGCGAAAGCAGTCGATTTGCGTAACTGTAAAACGTTTTTAGAAAAAGATAAGACATCGTTCTTTATATATTTTGAAAATATATGTTGAGGCAAGTATTTTTGCCAAGTTTCATCAAAATTGATGCAGTATACTGGTTGCAGTGAGGTCACAAAGTCGGAAAAATGACGTTTTAAAAACCTATTCACATTCAATTTTTTCGTCACAATTATCAACTTATTTGTTTAGCTTGTTTACACAGACTAAAAGGATATATGTTGTAGTTTATGCACACAAAATTTAGTGCAAATTGATTGAGTGGTTGCGGAGTAATACCTGTTTGAACTGTGAAACTGTGCGTAAACAGTGAAGTATTCACAGCAATAATGATAAATTGTGAAAAATTTAGACGCTTATTTTAAAATCAAAAGAAAAACGAACCTTCATTTTTCTTTTTTCTTATTTGTGGCAAAAAACTGTGCGTCGACACGTTATGTGTGCTTCACAAGCTGGCCAATCTGATATCTGGCTGAATTAGTTGAATTATCATGTCCTTATTGTGTAGTGTCTGGCTTACAATCGGCGATTGGTTCAAGATATTGGTAGATATTGGTAGTCTACTGTCTGGCAGTACTTATTTAACACAGAATAGCATTGGACTAGTTTCTCGGTGAACGTACAAGTTCAAAGCAAAAAGATCTCTTTTTGCAACCTATGAGCAAAACTGCTTTCGCGACACTACCCCCTTAAAACGTTTTTATAACAAAACAGAACATATTAATGAAAAATTAAGCGTACTTTGCATGATCATGTGCTCGACATAGACTGGATTAACATTAAACACCTTCTGTGAGTTCTTATATCACATTGTACGGCATTCATGGCTGTAGTCTACGTATATCAATCATAATTAATTCGTGTTCCCGAATTCCCAGAAAACATTTCACTTATGTAACCGCAAAACACTATTTCATAAAGCCTAGCATAAAACTCAGATTTCCTGAAAAAACTACCTACTTGTGCGGCGTGACCAGCTCAAAGCAATACTGGCGGTCAACGCTGCTCTGAGCCGGACGAACCAGGCAAACCCGCAAGTCTGGCACCAGCACCGAATAGTTGTCTGAGCAGTGATTCAGATCATTGAAAATTGAGCCACGGCGCGACCCGTCCCCGCTGGCCAGTTCGTTCGCGCTCACGTCACGTTTCTCATAGCACAGCTGATTGTTGCGGATAAAAAACCAACGTCTAAAAATGAAAAAATCTTTAAAAATTCTGACAGCCCTAATAAGGCTTGTCCTGCCACTCACTGCGTAACAGCGCTCACCAAAAAAATAAGCTGGCTTCGCAGAGAAGTAGAGTAAAACAAGAATTATCACACTGCAGGTGATTTTTACTCATCGAAAAGGACAGTTTCATGGCTTCGGAAAATAGCGTACAAAATTAACAAAAATTTTTCACGTCAAACTGCTGAATCCAACATCTTACCGTTTGAATGTTTTGAAAGCTTTCGACGCCCGTTTGAATAAATATCCCTCCATCACCACGTCAGGGTCCAAAGGCATGCCAGGAGGGTGTTGAAAAATCTCCTAAAAATGTAAGGCAAATAGTGAACCTGTGAAGATTGGTAGCTAAATAATCAGCATCGCAGGTATATATGGAAGTATGGGGAGACCCCCGTCCCACCTCTGAGATGCCGGGACAAGCCTCCTTCAGAGTTCAGACTAAACCTAGAGGCACGGGCACAGGCAACATTTTTTACAAAAGCTTCCAAAAAAATGTGACCTGAAACTCGAAATTTGATTCTGGTTCTGATGGTTGTAAAGTGCAATAAACTGTCCAGAAAACCAAAATCGAGACAAGCCGCCCCCTTTACCTTCTCAAAAATCTGGGCAGCATCTCCCCAATAA
This sequence comes from Trissonchulus sp. WLG1_4, assembly GCA_030248245.1. Lineage (NCBI taxonomy): Eukaryota > Metazoa > Nematoda > Enoplea > Enoplida > Ironidae > Trissonchulus > Trissonchulus sp. WLG1_4. Next base: position 31,632 of record JASANF010000575.1, read on the forward strand.
GCTGCACCGTGTACCTACATTTATGATCACAAAATGTTCCCTCTATCCGTCCTAATTAGATTAAGTAATGAGGCGCAAATGCGCAACAGCTACAAACCCACTTCGTACTAGATTTGTCAATATATTAACTACTTTAAATTTGCTTTAGCGCAAACCGATTACGTGAAAAGTTAAAACTATCATCTAAAACAACTTTGAATATTTATAAGTTAATTAACACAAAATAGTACATACAAAATACTATACTAAACTAAGACTATTCTATACAAAAAAATCACAGCCACAGAATTGTCGCCACTACCTTGGGCACCAGCATATGTCGATCTTGCATTTTCTTTTCAGCTCTTTTGCTCTCCTCTTTCAAGTTTTCCAAATGTCCGTCAATTTTAGTCTTACTGGAATTCCACGTTTCCATAACATTATGCCCGTGTGTGAAAAATGTGCCACAGGCACGAGCAAAGGATAATAGCTGAAAATAACGCAATAATCATGAAAACACTCAAACTTTAAAACATAACAAAACAGATTTGCATACAATAAAGGCAAATACACAGCTGTCAAAACTGTCTGACATTCTAGAACACTAAAGCCCCTCAGTATACGGCCCCTATCTGTTCACAGTAGAACACTAAAATAAAAGTTTATATTTGAAATTCTGAACGAGAACTCGAAATAACAGACAATCTTACCGAATCAACCAATTCGTGACGTTTTCTTGCATGTGTCAAATTAATCTGAAAACAATATAACTGCATGTTAAATCAGGAACACAAATGTACAACTATAATGCAAAAACACGTTTCCAATCAATCCGACAGGAATTTTGCAGCATTGAAACAGCTGAATTAGTGAAATAAAAAAACCCACAAAAATGCTACACCAAATTGTAAATATTTTCACATTGAAACTTTCAAATGAGGTCAGTTTACAGTTTTCAGCACCACGAGTCTATTATTACGTTCAAAAAGAAACTGTTTTAAAAAATAGCCTACAAACTTTACATAACTGATAATTTTCAATTTACGCACTTAGATGATAGTGTCGCATAAGAGGATTGCACGTCTTCATTTTCGAAACAAAAGGGAATGAAAAACTTTTTAAACTGCAGTAAACAGCTACTGAGAAAAATATTATGTACATAATGCAGTATGCACATGTGAAAAAAGAAATGCGCATGCCAATTATCTGGACAACTTCAAAAACATAACAACTTGACTTAAAACTACAAACCGGAATTTTGGAGAACATTAATATAGTTTGGTGCGCCTACTCGAGTACAATATGACCCTACTTACACCAACATGTAGCTGTCCTGAAAATAGTAGTCCTGCGGCTATAACGTCAACGACTACAGCTAAAAAACCTGCAAGAAATGCTCTTTGAAATAATCACACCACACTGTATATTAGGATGGCTTCAAAACTAACATGATAAATATAGTCGAGCGCAGTGTGAGCAAAGCAGGTTCCGACGGCTGTTAGTTCGTTTCTGGCCTCGTGAGCTTCCTGGTATTTGTGCTTGTTGACTTGAGCGTTGCGGTGCAGGGCGTCATCCAGGCTCAGACTCACCTTTTCAAAATGAATCCGACACTCTTTTGTATTGGATATTTCCCTGCAATCACAAAGACACAACATAATTCTCACCAAGTCTGCATGCTTGGCAATTCCGCTGCCGCAATGTAAAGTTAGTGCACGTTTTAATAAAATATTAATAAAAAGACAAGTCAAAAACCATTCATATGATTCCGTGATCAATCCAGCTATTTATACAAATTTTACCGGAGTTATGACAAGAAAATAATAAGGCTGACGCCATCTCAGCCACAAAAATATTATCATGATGAGACCAAAATAACAGTACATATTGCACAGTTTACTCATAAATCAAGCAAGCAAAAATACTCAGCACAATAAAGCTATTTAAAAATTATAATTATCAGTCATATTAACAATCACCAACACCAACAAACGAATTTTTTACACATTACAATATACATAACATTACTTTTTCATTTTCTCAGTAGTGTTTACTGAGTTTAAAAAGTTTTTCATTCCCTTTTTGTTTCGAAATGAAGACGTGCAATCTCTTATGGACATATCATTAAGTGGTAAATTGAAAATTATCAGTTATGTAAAGTTTGTAGGCTATTTTTTAAAACAGTTTCTTTTTGAACGTAATAATAGACTCGTGGTGCTGAAAACTGTAAACTGACCTCATTTGAAAGTTTCAATGTGAAAATATTTACAATTTGGTGTAGCATTTTTGTGGGTTTTTTTATTTCACTAATTCAGCTGTTTCAATGCTGCAAAATTCCTGTCGGATTGATTGGAAACGTGTTTTTGCATTATAGTTGTACATTTGTGTTCCTGATTTAACATGCAGTTATATTGTTTTCAGATTAATTTGACACATGCAAGAAAACGTCACGAATTGGTTGATTGGGTAAGATTGTCTGTTATTTCGAGTTCTCGTTCAGAATTTCAAATATAAACTTTTATTTTAGTGTTCTACTGTGAACAGATAGGGGCCGTATACTGAGGGGCTTTAGTGTTCTAGAATGTCAGACAGTTTTGACAGCTGTGTATTTGCCTTTATTGTATGCAAATCTGTTTTGTTATGTTTTAAAGTTTGAGTGTTTTCATGATTATTGCGTTATTTTCAGCTATTATCCTTTGCTCGTGCCTGTGGCACATTTTTCACACACGGGCATAATGTTATGGAAACGTGGAATTCCAGTAAGACTAAAATTGACGGACATTTGGAAAACTTGAAAGAGGAGAGCAAAAGAGCTGAAAAGAAAATGCAAGATCGACATATGCTGGTGCCCAAGGTAGTGGCGACAATTCTGTGGCTGTAATTTTTTTGTATAGAATAGTCTTAGTTTAGTATAGTATTTTGTATGTACTATTTTGTGTTAATTAACTTATAAATATTTGGAAACTTGTTTAAAATGATCATTTTAACTTTTCACGTAATCGGTTTGCGCTAAAGCAAATTTAAAGTAGTTAATATACTGACAAATCTAGTACGAAAAAGTGGGTTTGTAGCTGTTTCACATTTTGCGCCTCATTACT
>JASANF010000576.1:0-73142 GCA_030248245.1 Trissonchulus sp. WLG1_4
AAGCAGAGGTAATGGACCAGCTGCTGGTAAAGGTTGAAACGGCGCTCGAAAACGAGGCCCACCATTCCCCTGTGCGGTCTGCGCGACCACCCCGGAGTTGTGTCTAATGCCTTCACAAGCCCCATCAGATGGTTGATAACGAGACCGTTTCTCGCACTGTATATTTGGCGCGAAGTTTATGGGACCCACCTGAGGACAGGATGGGTTCTGAATAGGAGAGTTTTGAAAGCCCACCTGAGGACAGGATGGGTTTTGAGTTTGACAAACTGGTAACGGATTTGGATTGGGAAGGCCCACCTGAGGCCAGGATGGGTTTGGGGTTTGATCAACCATCTGAGCAGGTTGCTCTGCCCTTGGTTCCTGGCGTAGGGTTTCAGTTTGCTCTTTTTGGATCCCAATGCAAGTTTTTTTGGTACAAGGCACTGCTGTTGTCACCGGTCTTATCCAAAGGGTTAGTAAGCTGTTTAGTATATGTCTGTTTCCTCCCCTTCTGTTTTAGAAGACTCAACCACAACAGTTAGTTGCATAGGGTTAGCTACAGCATTTTTTTCAACAGAAGTTAGTTGCAGTGGCACCATGACGCCACATCTGCGTCGGCCTTACCCCCCGTCAATTGTGCTGGCTGCGTATCCAAACTTACATAGCGAATTCGCTTTGAGGAAAGCTCCGTGATCGGTTTGGTGGATCGTTGCAACGGCCGCTCTAGCGCGTCGTCCGGCTTCATCCGATAGATTTCGTTGGTATATTTGCGCGAGCAAAGTGACAGTTCCGGGGCAAAAACTTCCCATTGCTCCAACAGCAGTCGAGTTCCGATGGTGGATAGGTGGAGCCCGTCGTCGAAAAGATCCTTCTTGATCAGGGCATTTGGACCCACGTCGGGCCGTTGGTAGTTCGCCAAGAACGGGTCCTCTGGCACTTCCATATAGTGAAACCCGTGTCGGCGACACTCTCGGCTCATAAAGTTGTCGAAGTCGGTGTAAACGCTGGCGTGTAGTCGCAAGCGATCCTGAGGTACCATCGAAGAAACGTAAACACGCTCGACCATATGGCCAAAGCAGTCTCGAATCTTGCGAAAGCCTCGCTCCCAAAACTCTCTGGATCGCTGCAGGTCGTTGATGTTGAAATTGAGGATCACGCGAGCGAATTGATCTGGATCAATCCTGTGTTGTTCCAACATGCGTGGGATATCAATCATCAACCCGCCACCTTTTGCAACGACGACTCCTCCCTCAATTTTGGCGAGGTGACGCAAGTTGGAGTGCGAGAGGATGAGAAAGGTGTACTCGAATCGCTTCGGCTGAGCTTGGCGGCACCACAAGGTCATGTCGAGACTCATGGTGTTTTCTCCGCGTTGGCTAGAACGGACAAACTCAGTGGCGATCTTTCCATAGTGATTAGAGCCAAGCCACTGGTCCTGAGGCATGTCCACCGTGCGAGCTTGTGAACCGCCAGTGTGCCAAAAACGATCGCGGCCACATGCGGCGAGTGTGGTATTTCGGAGGTCGATGGCTTCTACGACATCTCGCAGGTGCTGACTTTGCTCCAACTGGAGTTGAAGCAGCGCCAGGATGATCGCTTTGCGGTCAAAAATCCAGTCTGCGGTAGGTTGCAATTTCTTTGAGATAGCCAGCAACTGTTCGGGCTGGTAGCGGAGCTTGGGCTGTAGCAAATCAGCAGCTTCACCGGATCTGCCGCTCTGCACAAGCTGGATGTAAACCAGAGCCTGCAATTTGCACCAAAATACAAGTTGGTCATCTCCAGTACCGATCTTCAGCGACTCCACGTAAAACAACGACAATGGGCAAGATGAGTCGATGTTTAGGATGAAGCCATTTTCTTCATTTTTCGATTGGAGCAGGGTGATAGTCGGAGAGCCCTCTGCGGGTTGTTCTTGGTCAGAATCTTCGTCGAGGACGATAACGTCCTCTCTGTTGTCTAAGGTGGCCTGAAAAAAAAAATGAATCAAGCTGTAGAAATTAGGCATGCTTGATAGAAAAGATAACACACATAATGCATAGCAACAAAACGTGAGGAACAAGCAAAATGCATCTGGGTATGTACAGCACTGTACAAGTGGCTTATGTTATAATATAGTGGTAGGTTCAGTCAGTGACGTGGTCGCAAGTTGTAACGAACAACTTGTGGCCTTTGGATTGCGACAGGTGTTTCCTCGTTGCATTGCAACATAGGTAGGGGTTCTCTGGTATAGTAGGGCTTAGTACGGTTTACATGGTACCAGTTTGAGCCCTTAGCTGGGTCATTAATACTATAAGCCTTGATGTTAGGGTATCTGACGTCGGTGACCCTATATGGACCCTCCCAGCTCGTGTCTAATTTTGGTGTTAGGCCTGGTTTTGTAGCCGGTTTGGTGACGTAAATACGGTCACCAATTTGTACTACGGGGTTGTTAGCTGTTTTGTCATATTGTTGCTTTTGGTTGTTTTGTGCTGCCAGTATTTCTTTTCTTGTGGCTTTCCATGCTAACGACAACGTTTGTGCAAGCGTTTGTCGATAGTCATTCACCTCAACATATTTACTTGACAGTTTAGTTGCAAAGTCAACAGGGGGTTTAGGATCTCTCCCGTACATCAGGAAGAATGGGGATTCTTTTGTTGATGCATGGGGGGCTGCTCGTATACTATACAATGCAGCGGGAACGTACTCGTCCCAATCTTTTTGAGAGTCATCAGTATACATCGACAAAATTGTTGTCATAGTAGCATGTTGTCTTTCCACTTGACCATTGCACTGTGGGTGGTATGCAGTAGTGTTAACTTTCCGAATACGGAAAAGCTTGCATACATCTTGAACTATTTCCGATAGGAAGTTCGCACCTTTGTCTGAAATTAATATGGATGGCGGTCCATATCGGGCTATGACTTGATCGAACAGGCAGCGTGCAATTGTCTCCGCCGTGGCGTTTGGTATGGGAAACGCTTCTGGAAATTTTGTGAATGAATCCACAAATTCCAGCAAGTATTTATTTCCTCTTTCGGTTATTGGGAGCGGTCCTGCGATATCGACATGTATCTTGTCCCAAGGTCCAAGGGGTGGAATCGGGACCATCTCCGCTTTGTGCTTCGCTCTTGGTGACTTTTTCTTGGCACATTGTTCGCAAGATTGAACCCATCTTTTGACAAACGAACGCATACCAGGCCAATTATACCTCTGTTTGATACGCTGGTACGTTTTAGCGAATCCAAGGTGTCCAGCAAGTGAGCTATCATGAAAGGCTCTGAGGACTTGTTCTTGTAGTTCACAAGGAATTATTGCAATAGGGCCACATCTGGAGCGTTTCTTCTTGTAGAATAACGTGCTGTTGTCTTGGTATAGTTGTGGTGCCAGTTTCTGTGCCTCTGGGGAGAGTTCGTCTAGCCCCATGTCTCCATCAAGGTAACGAAATATTTGTGCTAGTACCGTGTTTTGTTTTTGGCGTTCAGCCAGGTCGACTTCACGGAATTCTGTAATTGTAGCTATAATTCTACTCAGAGCGTCTGCGTTTGTATTAGTCTTTCCTGATCGATGGGCAATTTCTAGGTTATATCCTTGCAAGGTCAGTGCCCATCGGGCTAATCGGGGTGATGGATTTTTGACGGACAAGAGCCATTTCAAAGGTTGACAGTCGGAAACCACTTTGAATCGTCGTCCATATAGATAACAGCGAAAAGTTTGTATACCCCATACTAAGGCCAGAGCTTCCTGTTCTACCGAGTGGTAATTTTTCTCGTGTAGTGACAGGGTTCGGCTTGCATAAGCGATAACTCGTTCTCCCTCATCAAAGTTTTGACTAAGTACACATCCGATTCCGGTTCCACTGGCATCGCAGTGGAGGGTGAATTGTCGCGTAAAATCGGGAAAGGCGAGGACTGGGGCAGTCACGAGCTTGCTACGGAGTGCTTCGAATGAAAGCTGGCAGTTTTCAGACCACAAAAACTTTGTGTCTTTTTTCAGTAAGGCATTTAGAGGGGCTGCAATATCGGAAAAATTTTTGATAAACCGTCGATAATAGGACGCAAGCCCGAGAAATCGACGTACTTCTGTAACGGACTTCGGAATTGGGTATTCTTTTACTTTCATTACTTTGTCTGGATCGGGTTCTAGCCCCCCCCCCCCCCCCCCCCCGCCCCCCCCCCCCCCCCCGCCCCTTTTTGGATACAATATAGCCCAGATAAGCGACTGATTTGCGCCCAAATGAACATTTTTGTGGTTTCAGTTTCAAGTTGCACTTTCTTAGTCTTTCAAATACCTTTTCGATATCTTTCAGATGTTGTTCGAAAGTTCCACTGAAAATCAAAATGTCATCCAGATAGCACAAGCAAGTTTTGTAGTTGAGTCCAGCTAAGGCAAATTCCATCAGTCTTTCGAAAGTGGCTGGTGCATTGACTAAGCCAAATGGCATACAATTGAATTCATAGAGTCCCATGAATGACGTAAAAGCTGTTTTTGCCCTGTCTTTTGGATCCATCTGAACCTGCCAGTAACCAGAGCATAAATCCAGCGACGTAAAATATTGGGCGTTTCGTATCGAGTCCAAAAGTTGGTCGATGCGTGGTAAAGGGTATGTGTCAATTTTCGTTACTCTATTTAAGGCTCTGTAGTCGACGCAGAAACGATCAGAACCGTCTTTTTTCTTCACAATGACAATCGGGCTGGACCAGGGAGATGTGCTTTTTCGGATTATTCCTTTTTCTAGCATTTCGGTGATGTGCTTGCGGAGAACTTCTTCCTGAGAAACTGGTATCCTGTAAGGTCTTTGCTTGATTGGGGTGTGGGACCCTGTATCGATAGCATGTTTTACCACATTTGTTTTTCCAAAATCATATTTAGATGTTGCGAATACGTCCACATTTCTTCGTAGGCACTCTTTCAGTTGTTCCTGCTGGCTTGGTGTCAGTTCCGTATCATGCCACGAAAAGTAGGCTATTGGATCTTTTTCCTTGCTGAGGTTTCTTTCGTTCAGCTCGAATATGGTGAAATCAGTTGTTGATGGGACAGGTTCCAAGGTACCCAGTGTAGTGTTTTGATGAATTAGAATTGGTTCAGTTGTTGGGTTAACAACTCTTACCGGTATTCTAGGATGACTTGTTTGCACCACGGCTTTAGCGCCAATTAGAGGGCATCCGGTTCGAAAAAATTCCGCAGGTTCCATTATACAACAAACATTTGGGTTACTAGGCAGCATTGTTGATGCCGGAATCACTGCTTCCACACGTGGGGGTACAGTGATGGATTTAGGTGCAAATACACGGTAGATGGTTTTCCGAGCGACGGCTTTACTTTGTAGCGGTACTTGTTCACCTGAAATAAAAACCGATGGCTTGCTAAAATCGACTGTAATCGGTCCTAGCTTAGCCATTATGTCTCGGCCGAGGATGCAATCAACATGGTCGCGATCCATGATGTGTACCGGATGTTCTATGGTTTTCGATCCGATTCGGAACGTCGCTAAAACAACACCCAAGAGTACCAAGCCGTGCCCCGACGCTGAGAAGGCTTGTTTCCTGGTTTGTTTGATCTTGCCAAGGGTGCTGCTAAGGGTTCGAGCTGCCAGGGTTACGAAAGAGCCGGTATCAATAAGGGCCAATCGACGATAACCATTGATCGCAATCTGTATCACTGGCGGCCTTACTACTGATTCTGTATAGATATTATAGATGTAAGAAGGCGGCCAAGTGTTGGCCGTTGCTGGTGAATTATAGGGTTCACCTCTGTCTGGAGCTGGCTCGATCTCTTCAGTTGAGTGCTGTCCTTGGCTTGGTATTCCTGTCGATGATTCGTGTATACCATCGTCAGCGTTTGACGGTGGGTTTGGCGGCCACTTTTTTAGGCATGGTAATTTTGAGCGGTGGCGATAAGCGAGTAGACCGAAAAATAAAATCAAACCCACAAGTCCAGTGAGGACTAGTATGTTTACGATCACCTGAAGTGGTCCTCGCAATAGGTTACTTAACAAATCACCAGCGCCGTTGCCGAGTCCGATGGCAATTTCTGCGGTACCGTGTCCAACACCCTGAATGATATGGCTAACAGCATCGCCGGAACTTGAAATTACGTGTCCCAGGCCTGAGCCTAGTCCTTCGAGGGTTTCTTTTACTGCACTTGGGTTTTCGGAAAGTTCTGATGTATAGTTGATCAAACCCTCTAGTCTAGCTTCTGCTCGAATCAGACGTGCTTCATGGGCTTGCAGATTGCTTATTGTCGCCACGACTCCAATTAGCTGGTGATGGAACAAGACTGGAGCTTTGAAATGCAAGTTGCCTGGGATATCGTTTTGGTGTAGCTGGAAGGAGATCTCCGTAACGTGCACTGCACCGTTCGGTGTTCTCCACCCATCCGGGGTTGCGTACACTCCTTCATGTCGATGTCCGCAAGGCACTTTCGTTGCCGAAGCAACTAGATCACGTGTACCCGGTCGATTGAAAAACAACTGACCATTAGCTAGCACTGGTACGTAATCATAGCATACATTGTCAACTTTATAGTCCCAATAAACTTTGTCTGCTAATACCTTTTTACATGGCCACACAAGTAATACATCGCCAACAAAGCTACTATGGATATCACTGCGGTTCAGCAAGACCCGTGCCCCTAAGGTTGCGTCGATTTGTAGTATCTGTTGAATCAGGTCTAACTGTCTTTTAGAAAATTCACATAGTGTTGTCCAAACCCTAGTGAACTGTTGGGTTTCAAATTCCTGAATTTTGTCAAACAAATACTGAAATTTAGCTGTTGTGGGGTCGATATCGGCAATCGAGTTAATCTTACTCTGTGTGGTATTAGTTTCCAACAAACGTTTAGAACGTGTGTGACTATCTGGCGAATTCCGTAATACAGTGAGGGCTACTCCCTGTTCCATGATGTAGGAGTTCAGTGGCAGGCATCTCGGCGCACGGTTATTGCTAAAAGTGAAGGCGGCTTGCAAGCTATCAATGACTACATGATTATTAGCTATCTGTGCTACGTAGGAGCCTTTACGTACAAAAGGGCACATGGACTGTGATAACTTTGTCGCATTCCACCATACTGTAGCTATCTTAGTTATACATGCTCCTAGCTTCAGATCACAGCTACTTAATTCCGCCAAATCGCTTGAAATCCGGTTGCCGTCAGTAGTAGCTACCGTACCTGTTTCGAGAACAAACACATGAAATTTCATGCAGTGATCATAACAACACCAGTTAAAAATCAGGCTGTTAGTACTGTTGCTAGTTAGCACACCTGGACTTAATTCAACCAGCGGCGTACTACGCCAGCTTTTAGAACTCAGGGCTGCCTTGCATTCAGCAACAGGGATTACTTCGGTGTTCATGGTATCGGAAACAATTCCGCGGCTACCGAAGAATCCCACATACGTACACACTGTTCTGACTTTAAGCCAGCAGCTATAGGCTGTTGTTTTGATTGGCTCTACTCTAGGGACAAACAAACTGACCTGCTTTTGTTGCACATCGTATACCTTTGGTGGTATGCAAGGCATAGCGGAGGGTACTGCAACCAATTGTCCCCCGCTTGCTTGTCCACATACGTGATACTCCTGGGCAGTAGCTGTGCGGAGACACAAGAGGAATATCACACCAAGCAGGAGCCAGCGCAGCAGGCGTGAAAATTCTGTTGTCATGTGATTCGCTGTTGCGTCCACCAAATGCATTGCACCGGTGATAGAGTTAGCAGTCGTGAAAGAAACATCTAACAGCATTTGCTGTGATGCTGTGTTAGTGTTAGTACAGGTTTGGGATCGGTATCGACGGCGTCGATATTTAATCGAGCGTCTGTGGGGTTGTAGAGACACACGAGCGGCTACTATGTTAGACTCTGGGCTAGAGTCTACTATAGTATCATTCGTGACTGCAGGCAGAGTACGTCCCATGTCCTGCTGTGTTGTGCTCTGTAGGTTTGGGTCATACGTACTGTTCGGGGGATCGGAAATAGGGCAGTTACGGTCTGGTTGGCAAGAAATATTGGTGCTATTTCTACTATCCGTGTCAGACGTTTCCTGCATCCATCGACGAATTTCATTTGAAAGTTCGTCATCGGTAGAGGGACCAATAACGTGATCTGGTATTGGTACGCCCTCAGCTTCCGGTGTGATTGGATTCACGCCGTACACGTGGGTTATTAGATTATTCAATTTGTCTTCTAAGGCTGCGTACCTTTCGCTTTTACTACTACTGGAAGTAGCACTGCTACTCCTGCTACTGTTGCTGTTGTGACGTGAGCAACTAGAAGAACTGGAATGATCTGCATCTTGTTGTTCTGTTATTGTGTCACTGACAACATTGACTGATTTGTGAAACTTGTGTCTGGAGCTGTGCGGTTTTTCATACGTTTTAGCTCTGTCCTTAGTATAGTGACTGTTTCTGCATTCACGTTGAACATGCCCAATTTTCCCACATTTGCTACAGATTGGTCTACCCTCCTTAGTAAATTTATAGCCCGGGGGTGACCGATTACGTGGTTTTTGAGACCGACGATCACGATCACGGTTGCGGAAGAAACCCTCTAACCGACGTTCCAGTTGGTTTATACGTTCCTCTGTACTGATTCGTTTATGTCTATGGTTCTCCCTACTGTCAATGACATTTACAGTTTTTGCCACTTTTAACTCTTCAACCGCTTTGAAAAGTTGGTCAAACTTTTCATCATTTTTGCCTTTTGGTTGTTCCTCCTCATCCAATTCTAATAGCCGACGTTGCGCTTCCTCCTTAAGGGCAATGGAGTATGCGTCGTGAAACGTTTGCGGGTCTTTATTCAAAACAACTCGTTTCAATGGTCTGATCAATCCAGCAATAAAAAACTCTTTCTCCATATGCCCTCTAAAATCGCTACTATGCTCTGAAGGAGGATACGCAACGCGAACTTTTTCTCGTATGCTCTGAGCATACTGCGATACTAGCTCGTCTGCCCGCTGCTTGCGACTACGCAAAGCAGTTAATGCGAATCTTTGTGATTCCTTTGGTCTGAGTGACCGCGTTAGGATTTGAACCAATCGCTGATAGTCATGTTTGTCCGCTTCCGCGACGTCGCGATAAGCGTCTAGAGCTGCATCCTCTAGGTACGCAGGCAGCATATTCAGTTTAACTGCTTCTGACCATGCGCCGGCTTTTGCCGCAAGCTCAAACTTCTCAAGCCATTGAGTAAAATTTTCATCAATCCGCCCAGAAAAATTACTAAGAGACACAGGATTAGTGGAGTGAACCGCAGTAGAAGCAGCTAAACCGTCTAGTTTGGCTTGTGTCACACTGTGTTCCGCGCGAGTGCGCGCTAAGTCTTGTGCTAACTTAACTAGTTCTTCCTGAGCACGGACAAACTCTCTGTTTGCCTGCCTAGTGTCTCTGTCAGACTGCTGTTCGACACTCATTACGCTAAAAAGTGTAACGAACCATAAAGTGAAATTCAAAGAGCAATCTGTGTGGCCAGGGAGGAGGATCTGCGAAGCCCAGGGGAAGTTTCGGAGTGGATCCGTCAATCCGTCACAGGCTAATGATGGTAGGTCGGGACAATATCCGGGTCGGTCCGGATGCAGTCAGCAAACCCAGAGTGAAATCCGGCAAGAGCAACAAAATGGCTGTGTGCGGGTTATTTCAATTGCAACAGGCAAATTGAAATTTTATAAGCAGGAAAAATTCGTAGGCTTCTTAGTCAGAGTGCAGCTGAAGGTTGTAACACGAAACCCGGGGCACCACTTATCAAGGCCCAGTCAAAAGCCAAAACTGAACTTTTATTGCAACAACAGACTTAGGCAGAAAAGCAAAACATAACAAAAACATGGCGGTTGCTACGAGCAAACCAGCCAAAATATATGCAGCTCGGGCCACCAGTTAGACGCCAGCTAAGGCGTACTGTAGATTAGGAGGGGTGGGGAATTAATCAGAAAATTTAGATTGAATTTATAAAATTGAAACTATTACAGAAGTACATGTAATGTTTTGACGCACAATTTTTTGCCACAAATAAGAAAAATAAAAAATGAAGGTTCGTTTTTCTTTTGATTTCAAAATAAGTGTCTAAATTTTTTACAATTTATCATTATTCCTGTGAGTACTTTACAGGTTACGCACAGTTTCACAGTTCAAACAGGCATTACTCCACAACCACTCAAGCAATTTGCACTAAATTTTGTGTGCATAAACTAAAGCATATGTCCTTTTTCTTTGAGTAAAGAATCTAAACAAAAAGTTTTTAATTGTGACGAAATTATCGAATGTGAATAGGTTTTCAAAACGTCATTTTTCCGACTTTGCGACTTCACTGCTAACTGTATGCTGCATCAATTTTGCTGAAACTTGGCAAAAATATTTGCCTTGAAACATATTTTCAGAATATATAAAGAACGAAGGCCTATCTTTCATTGAAAAAGTTTTATAGTGGCGCAAATTCGACTGCTTTCGCGACACTTCCCCCTTAAGGGGGTAGTGTCGCGAAAGCAGTTTTGCTCATAGGGTGCAAAAAGAGATCTTTTTGCTTTGAACTTGTACGTTCACTGAGAAACTAGTCCAATGCTATACTGTGTTAAATGTGTACTGCCAGACAGTAGACTACCAATATCTACCAATATCTTGAACCAATCACAGATTGTAAGCCAGACATCCCACAATAAGGACATGAAAATTCAAAAAATTCAGCCAGATATCAGATTGGCCAGCTTGTGAAGAACACATAACGTGTCGACGCACATTTTTTTGCCACAAATAAGGAAAAAGAAAAATGAAGGTTCGTTTTTCTTTTGATTTTAAAATAAGCGTCTAAATTTTTCACAATTTATCATTATTGCTGTGAGTACTTCACTGTTTACGCACAGTTTCACAGTTCAAACAGGTATTACTCCGCAACCACTCAAGCAATTTGCACTAAATTTTGTGTGCAAAAACTACAACATACGTCCTTTTAGTCTATGTAAACAAACTAAACAAATAAGTTGATAATTGTGACGAAAAAATCGAATGTGAATAGGTTTTTAAAACGTCATTTTTCCGACTTTGCGACCTCACTGCAAACAGTATACTGCATCAATTTTGATGAAACTTGGCGAAAATACTTGCCTCAACATATATTTTCAAAATATATAAAGAACGATGTCGTATCGTTTTCTAAAAATGTTTTATAGTTACGCAAAATCGACTGCTTTCGCGACACTACCCCCTTAAAGCGTTAAGCCTGATCCTATCCTGAGGCCTATATAATTTGAAAGAAAAACGTGCTAAGAAGCGTCAGAAATAATATTACCGCACGAAAAACCCTAACTAGGTTCATCATATCATAAAAAAATTCGCAGAACCCTTCCATATTAATTGATCAGCCTGGCCCTACTACTTTCAGTTAGTTTTGTAATTCAAAGCATTAACCGATTTACAAAATTTTTTCAGCAGGCTTAGGCTTAGTTTTGTATTTTGCAATTTATAATTATGTTTGTGTGCATAATAGACAGTACATAGCGTTGATCCTTGAGCGAACACGAAGTAAAGCTAGTGCTAGAGCAACGCACAGGAAAACCATTTGTTCAAAACTAGTCCAAAACCAGTTCAAAACGCTGACAATTTTTGACTATTTTTGAACGTTCGTGTTTTGTTCAAAACCAGTTCAAAAGTTTTTGAACTCGTTTTGGACAAATTCGGAAGCCAGCGTGGAAATTTTGGACTGGTTTTGAACATCCAAATTTTGTTCCAAACTAGTCCAAAATGTTTTAAACGCGTTTTGAACTACTTTTGGACGCTTTGGATACTTGCTTGCTGTGTACGTTTTTGTTGTATGCCATGTTCTATCCGATGTTGACTATACTGATTCATTGTGCGTTATTTAATTATTGTTATACAGTGTTTTTGGTCAAGTTTTTGTGTGTTTTTATATACGTTTTTATAATCATGTTTAGTTTTCGCATATGTATAATTCGAGTTTTGGGTAAGTTTTTCATCAAAGTTGGCGTCTGAGGGACTAGTTCAGAGTTGGCGTCTTAGGACCTGTTCCTATACTGGATTATAGGGTTAATTTTAATGTGACTAAACGGTTCAACAAATATGCTCAAAAATGCCATTCCAAATTCTCCGGATAAAACGGACTTTAGAAATTTGAGAAACTTTTGAAGTATATATACTTTGAAACGTGGAAAATTAGTGATAAAGTTTGAAAAAACTGACTATTAAGTTGTACGACTTGCGAGAAACTTAACATTGCAACGGCATGCATGAGAGTAATTGACAGAGGATCATGCTCTTTATTCTAACAACTTCTAACTACTTTTTGAATGTTTAGCACACTTTTCTGTGTACCATAGGCGTCCTGTATCTAATGCATACATAGGTTGGCAATTTGACAGCCTGACTCCGGTGCCAAAATAGAATCGTCAGTGCTGGTGCTACTTATATATATTAGAAGTTCTGAATTCTGATAGCAGCACCATCACGGATCAGAAGATTCGATGGGGGATGGTTCGATGCCCCAACCACCGCATAGCACAAAAATGATTTGATTGTGCATACGTTTTTCGTATCCATAATGTTTTGGGTCGCGTTAAAAGGTTGGGGCTCGAAAAAGTTCAATTAAACAGCCACTTAATTCTCACTTAAAGTTGCAGAAGCCAGCAAATTTTTTACGAAGTTAGCCATATTTGGTAAATGATGGTCAGTCTTTTTACTATTTGACATTGACATTACGTTTGAATTTGAAGAGTTCCACAAATGCAACAAGTCAGACAACCCACAGCTACAGCTACGGCCTAATTTTCCTCCTTCAGCATACCTAAAATTAGCCGGATGTTAAACCGGTATATATAGCAGGCGGGGGAAAAACCCACCCCATTTTTGGAGGGAAAACCCCACGCCCCCCCGGTTCCGGAACTTGTCTATTTGGCACAGGTCTAAAAACTTGCCAACGTATAGTACAGTCCCTGTAGGCAAACGTATCTAAGCGGTGTCCAAAAGGGGTCTCGCTGGTATTTTTTATGAGTCAAAAATTGGATCCCCCCATTTTTGACCCGACATGGCTCCAAGGGAGGTGAATTTTGTAGTCCCATATTTTCTCAGCACTAAAAGATGGGAGCTCAAATATAAAAACACTTTTACAGAGGACTACCCTTCCTCTATTCCTGACTGCAGTGGCAGATCCCTCCTTCTTACGTACGAGGGGGGGCATGGCCAAAATTAGAAAGGGTAAGAAACCCATGTGGGGGAAACCTACTTTTTCAAAATGGTGTGGTAATGTCGAAAAACCTAGTAGGCAGTAGCTACCCCAAAAGACTCATGGTAGTGCAAAAAGACGTTTATTGTTAACACAAATGCGCATACTGAAATTTTCTCGATCGAATTCTGGAATACGCGACGAAGAGTCGGACTTTGTCATTTCGAGGTCCCTTTGCAGCAGAAAGTAGTATGCTCTACTACTATTGCTAATTTTTTGTGTTTTAAATTATAACCTGTTAATTTCTTTTGCTTAAACGCCAAATAGCTGAATAAAATTAAAATATGGCCGTCACGACCAGTCACACCCACTTATGGTATATACCCCGTATTGAGGGTCGATGGCGTAAAAAGCAGCCATAAGTGCAAATTTTGCATGCATTTGAAGCGTTATCGCAACTTTTTAGTTGTTTTCAACGTTTTCAGGCGAAATTAAGGTGCTTGTTTTCAAATCTGAAAATTCAAAATTTCATAATGGGCTGCGAAGAACAGTTTTCAAACTTGTGTAGTGTAGGCCTCATAGCAAATCATCAGCGTATAGTTTTGGCATCAGGGGTCTCTCACTACTACTCCGAATACGTGCCATAGCGTTGCAAAACTACCGCTAACACATTTTTTGGGTGATATATTGGTTGGGGTTTTTCCCCCACATGGGTTTTTTTCCCAAATGGTTTTTTTCTTCCGCAAGTTTTCTGCTTCCCGCCAAAAAACGGTGAGATAGCAAAATAAAACAGGTCCCGGCCGCCCAGCGTTTAGAGTAAGGTTAGGCCTACGACAGATTTTTTGGTTTCCCGTGAAAACGTACAGTTTGTGAGCGACGAAATATGAAAATGCAGGTTTTTTCCCCTGCCTGCTATACCGGAGTCGGAGTGTCTGGAGCTAAATTCTCTGAGAGACCCATATATACTCATCGTGATTGCTGTAAAAGCAGTGGCGGATCCAGGGGGGGGGGGCGCGGGGGCCCCGGGAGGCCCAAAGAGGGCCCCCTCAAAAAATTTTCCGATACGTTCCCAATTCATCAAATTTGGCGCAAATGTCCAAAAAATTTCCTGGGGGCTGTCGCCCCCAGAACTTTAGTTACAGTAGTTCTAATTATTATCATCTGTCGTAAAGGTTTATGCATGTGCATATATGGCTGCATTGTGCTCCGCCTATTGTAATGCAATTGGTTAGGTTAATACACACGTAATGCATCGTTTTGCTGCTAAGGCGAGCAGTAATAATTTTCTCTACGTTCCAAGCAGTAATATACATAACACAAATTTACACTGATTTACAAAAATTTTCTTTCGAGGGTCCCTTGTCCCCCGAAATTTTTCTGACTGAATTTGTACACGAGGGTTTCCCCTTTGGTTTTTATGGCCGACCAAAAAAATTTCCGTTTGCGTCCACCAAATGCGGCGAAACAATTGAAAGTTTCTCCAATTTTTTTCTGGGGGCCTCAGGCCCCTGCAACTGTTGAACTGAACTAAAAAACTGAAAATTATTTTTTGCGTTAGGATTGGAAAAATTGCAACCAATAGCAAAATTGCACAAAAAGAGCTGCTTAGAAACTTTTTATTTAGTGCACATTTTTAGCTGTGGCTTCTGGCAGCGACCAAACGTTAACCGCCGCAATCACTTTAGTTTCCTCCAAACGTTCCTAAAATTGCTTTTTCAAGGCGCATTTTATATCAAAATTTAAAAAAAGCTCCAGCTTCTTGGGGCTACCGCCCCCAGACCCCCGCATAATGCTTTGTTTTCTCGACAAGTGCAGCTTAAATTAACATTTTCAATGCTAATTGTGTTTGAAAATTCTAAAAAAGCTCTAGCTTCTGGGGGCTGCCGCCCCCAGACCCCCGCACATGCACTAGTTTCTCGACAAATGGAATTTAAATTTACATTTTCAATGCAAATTGTATTTCAAAATTCTAAAAAAGCTCTAGCTTCTGGGGGCTGCCGCCCCCAGACCTCCACATATGCACTGGTTTCTCGACAAGTGTAGCTTAGATTTACATTTTCAATGCAAATTGTATTTGAAAATTCTAAAAAAGCTCTAACTTCTGGGGGCTGCCGCCCCCAGACCGCCGCATATGCACTTGTTTCTCCACAAGTGCAGCTTAAATTTAAATTTTCAATGCAAATTGCATTTAAAAATTCTAAAAAAGCTTCAGTTTCTGTGGGCTGCCGTCCCCAGACCCCCGCGACCAAGAAATTCTCAGTAACTTCCAGCATTTCAGCACGCTAAAATGGACTCAAATTTTTACATGAAATTGATCGCTCGCTACCTAGTGTTAAGACGAAAGTTCGGGTTCGGGTTCGGGTACGGTTCGGGTCATTTTTTCAGTTCGGGTTATGGTTCGGGTACAAGTCAGTTCGGGGACACAAAAAGTGGTTCGGGTACCTAAATTTTCTGACCGAATTACAAAATTTTTATACCGATTTTTTGAGAAATTTCAAAAATAATAAACATTTTTTAGTATAATAAGTACTAGAACTAACTTCTCATTTTTCAAACAATACATACATATAATAATATATACAATCGAAGAGCAAGCATAAAATGTCGCGGTTACGCGCACCAATAGTGAGATATGAATTTGTTCATTCAAAAGAGCATGGCGTCACATGTAATGTAACATAAAGCAATTTATGAAGTTTCATTAGCTTAATTATTGAAGCTACTGACCCAATTTTTTTTGCACAAATTTCGGCTTTCTAGACACAAGACGTACCGTGCGCAATGCACCTACTAGTGGTTGTGACCGGCCGGCCGGCTACTTTGAACTGACCGGCCCGCCTGACAGATTGAACTGACAGATTTCGTGCATCCAAGTTGTCGGCGACCGTTGTGTAAAATGACAGTCCGGCGTAGGTCATCAGGCATTGGTTCAGTATTTTTTGGAGCTTTAAGATAGCAGCGCAGTTTGATGCAATTGCCCCATATTCAAGGATTAGCCTGATAAACTCCTTGTAGACCCGGAGTCGCAGTTCCTATGTTCTACCACCGAGGGATTGATGCACTCAAAGTCTCAGCCTGGCCTGTAGCACCGTTTCGTCAACGTGCTGGCGAAATGTGCCCTGCGATTGAGTGTCACCCCTAGGATCATTGCCGTCTTCACGAACTAGATGTATTCATCGTTGATCTTGTTCCTGAATGGGTTGCCTAGGATCTCGCCTTCATCGAGTGAATTGATGAAGTGCATCACGCTGGTCTTAGTTGGTCTAAGGGACATCCGCCAGTTGTTGCAGTAGTTGCCAAAGTCATCCACAGCCGTCTCAAGTCGTTCCACCGCCATTTCGTTTCGTCCCATAATCCAGAGGGCTACATCGTCGACGTACTGGCTGGTCAAAACTACAGTGGCTGCGCTTGACGTCGGCATGTCGTTCGTGAAGAGGGTGTACAGCAGATGGGACACTACCGCGCCTTCTGACACACCGGCTGCGCTTGACGTCGGCATGTCGTTCGTGAAGAGGGTGTACAGCAGATGGGACACTACCGCGCCTTCTGACACACCGCTGATCCTTGAACAGCATACCCACTCGTAGGCTTCTGTGTTGGAGGAAGCTGGTATTCCACCATAGGATCTTGGTGGGAATGATCGTGGTATTGTCGCCAAAGTTCCTATTGCATTCCGTGCTACACCCTGTCAATAGCCCTTTCGATGTCAGCGATCACCGCAATGATGTTTTTGTTTCTTTTCTGCGGCCCGAGTGGTATATGCATAATGAGGACATCTTGAGTTAGCCGGCAGAGGTGGACAAATGTGCTGCGTCCTTCCCGGTTGCCGCTTTGCTCTGACTTAAGCACGTTCGCTTCTTCCAGTCTGACATAGACCCGGCGGTTGATAATCTTCTCCAAAAGTTTGTTTATCATTGGAAGCAGTGTGATAGGTCGGTAGCACTTGGGAACTTTGGAGTTCTTTCCTGGGAATGCTCACCGTTCCAGATTTTCAGGCTTAGGGGTGGAAGCCGACATGGAAACTGGCGTTGAACAGGGCAATGAGTACAGTGAGAACCTTGGCAGTGGCAGTACACCAGGGGTTTCCAGATGCGATTCGACTCTACGCCCGTGATTTGGTGGGAAAGATGCGCAGATTTTTTCTGCTGGTATCAAAGATTTCACGCTACTGGTTCCGGAAGGTGGCATCCAGCATGTCGGAAAATGCGTCGGCTTTTTGCTGGCTAGTGTGGTAGGTTGTCTTCTGACCAGTGTTTCTCAATGTTTCTGTTTCTCACGGTTTATCAACTGTCTGAACGGTCACAACCAGGTTTCGTCGAGCAGCTCTTCTGGACTTGATCAAGGCCATCAATTCTTGGCTTAGATTTCAATTCGCATGAAATAAGGACTTGCCGGAGTCAATTAAGACGACATCTAAAAGGGTGAATCTAAAAAGACCTTCCTGAAAAATATCATGACGATGCAGTCAAAACTAAAGAAACGACAAAAGGAAAGGTAATTGGCGATAACTTCGGCTTCGTTCTCCTCCGAAAAAGGCATGGCGAATCTTGCCTCAACCTCAAAAGGGATGAGCAAAGACACGAAGCAAAGCCCCTGTAATGAGCCCTTTCTGCGCAAAGCTCCCAAAACCCAAGCTCATCCTTCTAGCGTTTTCAGTCGAGCGAAGCTCTGGGAACCACTTTCAAAAACAGTTATACCAGCCTACACTCCCTGACCTCCTTTTTATTTTGAGACAAGTAAATTATTGACTATATATTGGTTGATACAAAACCAGGCTGGTTCACTGGATAAAACCAATCTGTGAGTTAGTTTAGGTCAAGGAATACAGCGGTGTAGTGGCAATGAGCAAAATTGTCACATTGGGTATTATAGGTTAGGTTGTTTAGAACTCCAACAAAATTTAGTGTGGATGAAACTAACATTCACGTTTTATGTAGATTAATCTTTGTGTTGTCTGTGCCTCTGTAGTGTTCTATTGTTCTTTTGAATCACGTATCAGTAGTTGTGTACAAGTAAGCGTGATACTTAGTAATCACGGAGGAACAAGTGGACTTGTGCACACCTTGGATAGGTAGTATCAAGAGTACAAAATAGCGTCTCACTCTCTAAAGAAGAAGAGTGATACACTATCTAGTGTTCTTGGAAATTGTTCTCGGAAAACTTTTAAGTCATTGAAAAAAGTTTATATCTCGAAAATTTTACAATCACTTTCGCTGAAAGTTTGCCAAAATATTCCCAAAAGTATTTTCTAACTTTTTTTAATGTTTTTGCAAGCAGAATATGATTAAATAGTTAGTTATTAACCTTTTATTTCTATCTTGATGCTTATCAACGCATCAGCGATTCTATACTAAAGTGTTGTTAAGCAGAGAATCTGCGCGCTGATTGGCCAGCCACATGTTGCACAAAATGTCAACATGTGGCCTGAAAACGACCACCGGATCTGCCTGTGATAGAACACAAGAAGGCTGGAGAGTGTTTCACTGTTCTTCTACATAGAATGAGACGCTATTATGTACTCTTGGTAGCATATAATGTTCTAACATGTAAATTTGGAAACAATCTTGTTTTGTATGCATAACAACTGTAAAGGTAAAAGCAAAAGAATTTAACAAAACATCATTCCATGTCATTGCACTAGTAAACGCTTTCTCTCTCACACTGTATCAGTGGATGTGCACAAGTAAGCTCACGGAGGAACAATGGCGAATGTATGACTTTGAATATTAAGTCGATACGGCGCGTTTCAACTGCTTAATTTTAGTTTAAACCCACTTTAAGGGCCTGTTCACAAATTAGGCTTAACTGGACTAGATTAACTGAATTAACTGGAATAACTCAACAAAGAAGTAGGAGACCTTTTTTCAATTTTTTTACAGTTGCTCCTCTGTCTTAATTGCATAAACATGCAAGGGCTTGGAGATATACTCAACTTCTATGTAAAGTTATTGTAGTTAATTCAGTGAATCTAATCTCGTTAACCCAAATTTGTGAACAGCCCCTAAGACTACAACTGTAATGAACAAATTTAACTTGCACAATTGATAGTAACGGGCACAGTTAGTTAGGTATATATGTCTCAATGCTTTAGTCGGTTGAACGGACATATGTGAGGTGCTGTAAGTAGGAATATGTATACTCGGATCATAATCCCATAATTGCAATCAATTTTTTAAGCAATGCAGAAATTTGAACTTAAAGTATGAATATGTATACTCGGATGATAATCCCATAATTGCGATCAAAATTTTAAGCAATGCAGAATTTTAAACTTAACTTTTTTAAAAAAAGTTACTGATCCGACTTTAACTTTAACTTTTTATAAAAGTTACGGGTCTTACTTTAACTTTAACTTTATTGCAAACAGCATAACTTACTTTAACTTTAACTTTCAAAAAAAGTTAAATGTTGTACTTTAACTTTAACTTTAACTTAAATTGAAGGCTCCCCTTAACTTTAACTTTAACTTTAACTTAAATAAAAATGGCTTAACTTTCTTGCCCTACTGAGAACTCTAAGGTTAAAGTTCGGACAAAATTTCAATTTTGACTGTCAAGTTTCCATGTACAGCCGTATATTCTTCAGACAGTAAAATTAAGAAATTCATATGACGACACAATCTGCTCAGATTTAAGTTAATCTGATTTGTAAAGTTCACCGATACGCCTTGTCGTATCAGTTTGCTGTTTTATTTCTTACTTCTTAGGTAATTCTTATAAAAGTATACGACTTAATCTTAGACTCGATCAAAAAAAGTTCAGAACATTCAAATTACCTAATTAATGCAGATTTCCTCCCTTAATTAACTGTATATTTATTAAGCTCGGTTTATACTTGAACGTACGTGTCCTTGTCAATTTCCACCGGCGTAATTTGTGAATTTACACTGTGACACCGGATCAACCGGTAAAGTTTTCAGCCATAAGTCTGTTTCTCCGTTTTGCAAGTTTTACAATTGTAACAATTGTAAGCACTAAACCTAGTGATTCGTTGGTACAGTCATAAGGTTTGCAGAACTTAGTTACAGGCCCTTGAACGAGTGACGGTGCCAAACAGGGGTCAGTCAAACCAAGAGTACATACTGACGTCAGCCAGAGCCTGTTTTGGGTCATCACATGACTCATCGCAGTGTCTTTGTATGATTACTAGGAGGACAATAAAAAAATTTAATTTTAGATGTCAGAAAAAAAGATTCCCCGACAGAAATTGACATGAAAGATGCTGGACAAGCTGGAAGTTCCACACAATTAAGTATGACCCGTTCAAAATGCTTGCTGTGCTCAAAGACTTCAGGTGGTCAAAATTCTTAATAAATTTTTAATGAATAAAATAAAACTTTGATTTTGTTTTTGCAAGCTTGCCAATAACTTTCTAACTTTACTCCGGTGTCTGTGGCGTTAGCTTGCTATCTATGAATCTTGAAAGTATATTTTTTGGATTTTCTATTTTCTGTCCTGTGAACGAGCGAGCATATGTTGAAAATAGGACAGGCATACATGTAACGGGGTCAAATTTTTTTTTGGGGGGATCTTCGCCTGATCGACCAAAAATACCCTAAATTTTGCGAAATTTTGTAATTTCCTAAAATGTGCCATTTTTTCTAAATTTTGCCCGAATTTTGGGATCAAGTGCAGTTGGGGGTGGGGGGGCAATAGTGGACCTATTTTTTGGAGTAGAGCACTTTGAGGGAAGTATATATATATATATATACCGACAATGTCGACACTGTAATCACAGCTGCCACAGTCATTTATTGATTGGCTAGGTTCTTGCGCGGGCAAGGCCAAACAATGACAAAACTCAGGCAGCCGTCAGTTCGCTGATTTTGAACTGAGAGAACTTACAGGCGATGCAGCCCGTCAGCAGTATCGACTAAGTTGAAGTTCCAATACCTTTTTGGTCCTTCTTTAGAAGTAAGGGTCGATTCATACTTCAGTAGGACATACGGACAAACGGACGTAGGGCACACGGACAATCCTGTTTTGCCCGTTTTTTAAGTTCACACTTTTTCGGGCAAACGGACATTGGGACGTACCGCACGGATATGCAAACAAGGGTGCGATTCATACTTTTGAGGCTGTCCGTTTGTCCGTAATGCCCAGAAATTTCAGCAGAGTTGAACGGAATTTAACTTTGCCGGACACACGAACAAAAAAATTCTGCCGTTTAGTACGGATGACTCGGATGACATACGTCTGAAGGGCAAAAGAGCATACGGCTGAACAGACGAAAGTATGAATTAAACAGCCGTTAAGTTTGTCCGGACGTCCGTTCATCCGTTTGTCCCAATGTCTGTATGAATCGACCCTAACAAATACAATTAGCTAACTTCTGTTCACTTCACACATCTGTCAGCAGAACTTCTGTCGCCATGTAACTTTGCGGTACGTTTGCCTGCGGGCGAAATTTCATAATGCAACTTAAACTCATGGGGAAAAGTGAAGGGACGACTCAGATACCTGGTCACATAGTCCTTCTGGAAATGGGTATTGGGTACAATTACTATTATTTTTGAACAAGCACGTTTTGCGAGTAGAGTTGAGTTAGTTTTGGATAAATTTAGTTCGACTTGCTTGCAATGCTGAGGATATTCTTCAAATATAAAACGCGGCGCCAACCTTTTTAAATGCCAACATACATAGGTAACTAAACAGGACCACTTTTAGTTTTGATATGAATATAGCCAGCAATTCAAATAATTAGTCTGAATTTTTCTCGCACTCTCGCCATCGCGATTTTTTTCTGTCAGTTTGGGTTCCAAAATTACGTACATATGCACGCTAGAAATTAGGCATGGGCACGTTTAAACGGTTTGAACCGTTTAAACGCGTTTAAACGTTTAAACGGTTTGGAACCGTTTAAACGTTTACTGGTTCAAAAAACGCGGTTTTTGAACCGTTTAACGTTTAGTACGTTTAAACGTTTAAACGCGTTTAAACGTTTAAACGTTTAAACGTTTAACCGCGTTTAAACGTTTAAACGTTTAAACGCGTTTACGTTTAAACGTTTAAACGGTCAAAAAACGTTAACAACTGGAAAACGCGTTTAAACGTTTAAACGGGTTTTGTCGTCTGTAAACGCGAGCGTTTAAACGTTTACAGATTTTTGTAAACGTGCCCATGCCTACTAGAAATCGCTTGCCAAGCTCAGCTGCCGTTCAGCCGCTGATGCCGCAAAAGTTTTATAATACTTTGGCAAATTAACTTTATTCCACTTATATTATACGTACTGTGGAGTGGGACTGTATTTGTGGATCATGTTTCATACATTCCTCATTAAATTACTACTAAATTACACATTCTCATGTCGCTGATTATACAAGGAAGGCATTTTATACGTGACAGATGCAAAGCAGCCAAAAGACATGCAAAAACACTCCGCACATTGACACTTTAACGCTAACACTGCGTTATTAAGCCAGAATCGAAATTGAAGACCTGTTTAGTATCTAAAAAGAATCTAAAAAGTTTTACAGAGCGTCAGTTTTGCTCAAATCTTGACACCTACAGATTAGATGAAACGTGACTACCGTTTACAATTTTAGTTCAAAATTGATCACTATATTGTAAAACCGTACGTAATAGCCATTTTAAGACGTACATACAGCAGCTACACTGCACTTACGACTAGGGCAAAAAAGTCAACCCATTTTCATTTCAGTTAAAGTTAAAGTTAAAGTTAG
Organism: Trissonchulus sp. WLG1_4; assembly: GCA_030248245.1. Taxonomy (NCBI): domain Eukaryota; kingdom Metazoa; phylum Nematoda; class Enoplea; order Enoplida; family Ironidae; genus Trissonchulus; species Trissonchulus sp. WLG1_4. Next base: position 22,793 of record JASANF010000576.1, read on the forward strand.
GCAAAAGGCCTAGTTTTAGTTAAAGTTAAAGTTAAAGTTAGACCACTAACTTTTTTCAAAGTTAAAGTTAAAGTTTGATCTCCGTTTTCGTTAAAGTTAAAGTTAAAGTATGACCACTAACTTTTTTAAAAGTTAAAGTTAAAGTAATACCCCTAACTTTTTTAAATAAAGTTAGATTAAAATCCAAAACTTTTTTAGTTAAAGTTATAGAGAGTCGTTTTAGACAGATAAATAGATTTTTTAGCTTTATACCATAACCACGCTGCGTAACTTTAGTGAATACACATTAATGGGTGAGCCGAGAGTTGGGAATGCCATAAAACTTTTTGGGAACTTCCGCAAACTACTAGAGGTAGTTTTCCGGAAGTTTCCAGACTTGACCGGAAAACAGGCTTAAAAAGTTTCCAAGCTGGATGAAAATTTCTAATAAATTGTTTTTAAAAAAATGACACCAGTGGTTACTGTATTCCGTGGGTGTCAATTGGGTTCATGGTGACAAAAATAAAGCCCGGATTTCAAGGGCGAACGGTGGTGGGGAGGGGATATGGGGAATGGGATGTATCCTCTCTTTTGCCCGGAGCAAAGGAAAATTTTTCGGAGCCGCTTACCAAAAATAGCCGGAGAGTGATAAAATTCGGCCTCAAAATTAAAATCTTTTCTCCGGAGGCTGCTCGCGATCGGCGATGGTGCAAATTTTTACAAATTGTCAAATTTGAGCGCTTATAACTAAAAAACGGTGCGTCTTAGACCCCTAATCGCTTAATCATGTTTTGTTCACCATTCGTTTCTCTATCGAATGGTGGTTTCGCAATTTTCCTACGATGTACGTACTCGAGCAATGGCCAAAAACTAGAGCGTGTCAGAGTCCGGCTGCCTAGTCTGACAGACAAACAAACGCCAGACAAACGACAGATCCGTTAAACACAAAGTTGCAAGGGTCTGGGGGCGCAGCTCCCTGCTGGCTCCCAGAAAAAAAATTAGGCGATTTTTCCATTTTTTAGACCGAATTTGGTCAGCTGGACTTCTGGAGACATGAGACGTATCAGAAATTTTTTCCGACAGAAAATTAAAACAAAAGATGGTAACGTCACATCAGACATTCAGACAGTGTATTACTCAAGTGAATGTAGCATAATATACTCGTGTATATAGACATTTAAATGCAGCATAATGTACTTGTGAATACATGGCCAGGCTTTGATGAAAGCTAGCAAGGAATAATAAGCCACATAGTCGCAGGGGTCTGGGGGGGGGCAGCCCCCAGAAAAAATTGGGAGAAATTTTTTATTTTTAGGCCGAAGTTGGTCAGTTGGAAATGTATACAAAAAATTTTTTTTGCGGACCATAAAAATTAGAGGGGGGACCCTAGTGTAAAAAATCACTGGGAAAAAATTTCGGGGGGGGGAAGAATTAGAACCTTCCCCCCTGGGTACGCCTTTGCCCAACATAAGATCAAGTGGTGACATCAAGCCTTACAGTTATAGGCAAGTTTGGTATCAATTCAATCACGCAATCGCATATTTTGACAAGAAAATCTACGATCACAACAGTTTTTGCTGACAAAAGTTGCGTAAATTTTTAGCAAAAAACTGAGCACATTATGTATGTGGGTCGAACCCTCGAAGTATCTACAACTTGTGGACTAGCACTTTTGACCACTCGACAACGCTAATTCGATGGGTAGCGATGCTTACTTATAACTATGTAGAAGGAAAGTACAAAACAGACATCAGACTAGACGATCAAGTGATTAGCATGTGTATTGAGTTTAAAAAAATTACCAAACAAAAGTTCTTATAATCACAAATTTTTGACAACTCAATAGTCAACTTCGCGTGTTAATTATATTCGCTGTGGCTGCTACTTTTACACTATGCAGTTGCAGAGTTTATTCTCTAGAAGGTTTACCACTACACTACTTCAACAATACAATCATATGAACCACTTACGATATGTTGTGAATGCGTTAAGCTGAGCGGCCTCCAGTAAAAATAGGTACCACGCCACGACCAAAAATTACGGTTGTTTACAGCGTCGGAGGAAAAAAATTAAATTTGACAACAATTTTGGTTAATTAAAACATCAATTAAAATATTTCTTAAATTATCTTACCGTAAATAAAAAAGTTATAAAAAAGTATAGATTCAAAATTTTGAATAAAAGTTATAATTTAAGTTAAAGTTAAGAAATTGGCGGAATTTAAGTTAAAGTTAAAGTATGGGTGCTTGAATTTAAATTAAGTTAAAGTTAAAGTAAGACCCTTAACTTTTTTGAAGTTAAAGTTAAAGTTAAAGTAAGACCCCTAACTTTTTTAATTTTAGTTAAAGTTAAAGTTTAACTTTTTTGCCCTACTTACGACTTACCTACAGCAGCTAGACAACGCACACGCTCATCATAAGCTAGTGAGCTTATGCGGGCTAGGCAACTCACGCTATTGAGTGTTAGTGACATCAATACTGGACTCGACTCAGTAACCGCGTCACGATATGGCTGCCATATCTTCCTTTTGACTAAGTTCAAAGCTTATTGCTTCCGACACGCTAATGAATATTCCACGAAACATAGTTGCGACAGGTTTTGTTAACTTACTCTTTTGTACATGCAAAAATTGGCAGCACTGAACAAATACGTACATGAAAGCAGGCAGCTGATCGTCGCTACACACAATCTGGACACACACACCCACACAAACAGTGTTAATTGCTGACCTAGCAGCAGTTTAACACTAGAATAGGTGCATTTGTGTGCTCTTGATGCACACGTTTGCATTATAGTATATACGCGGCGGCTGAGGCCGCCGCGGAGGCCGCCGCGTAAAAAGACCAGGCACTAAGAAACTAATAGGGGCTTCAATGACGATAAGGGACAGATAAGGGTTAAGTTTTCGTTACGCTTGCAGAAACTATCTACTGCTGAACAAAATTTTACCTATATAGTTTACCTAGTTTTGAAAAACTAGGTGGTAGTAAAAACAAAACTAGGTAAAAGTAAAACTAGGTAGCCGAAAATGAAACTAGGTAGTACTTAGTACTTTTACATAGTTCTAAAAAACTAGGTACTTAAGTAAACTAGGTACTTTTACCTAGTATTGCCACCACTACTTTGAAAGCCTGAGGGTTGGCTAGGTAGATAGATACATTAGGTACATATATACCTACCCAGGCTATACCATATCAGTGGCGTATCCAGGATTTCGCAAAGGGGGGGCTGCACCCGGAGCTGCGACCGGGGGATGGGGGTGCAGAGCAACGTGAGCCAGTGATCACCAGGGGAGCAACAACGTAAGCCACCAACACAAACGGGGGGGGGGGGGCTGTGACTCTCTAAGGGTGTGCTCACTGCTCAGACCGCAAGGGGGGGGGGGGGCTGCAGCACACCCAGGACCCACATCTACTAAATATGTAGGTACGCTACTGTACCATAGACTTTCAGTACTATGTAGTTCACTTGGCTGGAGGTAGATATCAACCTCTAGGAAGACCTAGACTTAAAAGTGCTAGAGGTGAAAATAAATCTTGACCCTCTGCTGCATGAAAGTTCAAAAAAGTCCAGTCATTAGCTGTTTTTTGATCCGTCACCACAGACGGAGTCTGCGTCACAGGGACAGCTTTGTGGCAGGACTGTCACGCCTAGCCACTTGGCCACCGGCTCGCTTCACTCGGATACCTAAGGCATCCTCGTAAAGTAACAGATTCTTTGAAACATAAAGCCGACAGGTTTCACTAGTGTAAGATAGTGCAATTTTGATTCTGATGTAACAGTAGGTAGGTATGCGAAAAAGGGTTATGAATCTTAAAAAATCTTGAAATTATGCTTTAAAGGATAACACATTTGCCGTCATGCAAAACGTAAACACATAGCACAAACAGATCTCAGGACATTAATTTCAACTGGAAATAAAAACACAATGTAAAAAACTGTCCAACATCATTATTTTACTAGTTTATTCATACTTAGTACTTGGTCTTCTTGGACATACGGGCCGTATTGTTTGTGACCGGCCGGAATTTTTGGCCGCCCGGCCTGACAGTCGCGGCCGGCTCCGGTCGGTCAAAGCCGGTGGGTAGGGCAAAAAAGTCAAACCAATTTCATTTAAGTTAAAGTTAAAGTTAAAGTAAAGGCCATTGCTTCAATTTAAGTTAAAGTTACAGTTAAAGTAAGGCTCAGGCATCAATTTAAGTTAAAGTTAAAGTAAGCCGAAAATCAATGACTTTTATATAACTTTTTTAAAATAAAAGTTAAAGTAAGGTTGTTTTTATTTAAGTTAAAGTTACAGTTAACGTAAGACCTTTAACTTTTTTTGGAGTTAAAGTTAAAGTTAAAGTAAGACCCCTAACTTTTTTAATTTCAGTTAAACTTAAAGTTTAACTTTTTTGCCCTACCGGTGGGACAGCTGGCCGGTCAAAAACAGCCATTCAAACACCATTTCTTTATCATATATACACCTATGGCTGTACCTGTGGGCAAAACTGATACTTTTACTTCGAGGCAAACGTGGAAATGCACGACTAAAACGATTGTATTTGTTTGGAATGAACGGACATACGGCTGAACAGAAAACAAGTAAAATGGCTCAGCTAGCAAAAGTAAGCATCGTGTAAAATCGCTGTTTATTTTGTTAGGATTCCGGAATCAAAATAAAAGACCTGTTGGGCTGTGGGCCAACAGAAAAAATCATGTTATATAAATTGTAAAATTATATATACTATATATGCGACTTACATACCTGAAAACTAGTAAGTGACCTAATCATCAGACAAGTCATGCAGACGCAGCAGAACGATAGAGCAGAGCAATGCCACTATTGATTAATATGACCACATTGATGTGTGCGTGTGTGAAATCCTGTTTCGTGGCTCTGTGGTGTGACAATTTTGAACGCTGCATCAAAAATCAAAAATTAAAAATGCAAATCTAAAAACGTTTTTGATTTTTGATTTTGATTTTTGATGCAGAGCTAAAAACTGCCATTTTTGATTTTGATTTTTGATGCATGGTCAAATTTTAATTTGATTTTGATTTTGATGCTGCATCAAAAATCAAAATTAATTTTGATGCGCAATTTTGATTTTTGATTTTGATCATCAAAACACACCTACTGCTACTGCAACTGCTGCACCAACGACTGCTGCAAGACGGCTGGTGCTGCTTGCTACCATCACTGGTATAACTAGGTAACCGTATTATCGCTAACATGTTATCTGTCTAACCGGTTACACGTATCCGTGTAAGGCTCGATTCATTTCAATAGGGCATACTGACAAACGGACATAGAGCATACGGATAAAGCACATTTCGTCCGTTTTTTCAATTCATACCTTTTAGGGCAAACGGATATTGGGACATACAGACATACGGATGTACGGGCATACGGACAAAAGTGCGATTCATACTTTGGAGCCGTATGTCCGTTTTTCCGTATGCCCTACAATGTCGGGCAGAGTTGAACTGAATTTAACTTTGCCAGACATACGGACAAAGTGAAATTGTGCCGTTTAGTACGGAAGAACGAACATACGGCTGAAGGGCAAACGGGCATTCGACGAAAATATGAATCAGACAGCCGTTCTGCCGTTCATTTTGTCCGGATGACGGTTCGTTCGTTTGCCCGTATGTCACAATGTCTGTACAGAAGTATGAATCGACCCTAACCGGGGTAAATTAAATAGCTAATAATACCTAAGCACGATAATTAACGCCAGCTGCACAGCAATTATAATTGATAATCTATAAATATTTTCATAACAGTTGGCACATTATCAGTTTAGGCAACCTATTACGTTATCCGTTATCACTGAATCTTAACGTATGCGCGTTACCACGTTGTAATGACGGATGTCGGATAGCGACTGTGTAACTGTACCCTAGATAATACTACTAAAAAAATACCCGTTTTCATTATTTTTATCAATCGGTTTTAGTCGAGTAGGTAAGGTAAGTCATACTGTTTTGTCATAGACATGTCTCATGACATCAGGCATTCTTTCGTACCTTCATGCTGTTGTGACATCTTGGATATCGTGGGCTTGCATTTTTGTTCCCATTTTCTTGTTTTATCTAGACCTGGTTTCAACCACTGCACATTTACAGTTGGGTCTATCCTAGTACCAACCAAGACGTTTCTGATAGCATGCAAATAGTTTTAACTACTTTAGTTTGTTTGCTGGCATTGGCTGTAATTTCAGCGAGGACAGAAACAACGCTTCAGAAACGATCTGATTTCCATTACTGTGAGTGATTGTCTGTAAATTGAAATATTAGTTGGTTGGTCCCGATTTGAACGTAATAACAAAACACATTAATAATATATACACACGGCACAGAATTATGTTGACAGTCAAGAGTCTGGATGGATGTTAAAAGCAAATGTTGTTTACTTTCATAGCCAGACTTTTTCTAAAAGGAACTGCTGTGCTATGGTGCAGGCAGACTATCGCGCCAAACGTGATAGCCATGTGTCTATTGTTTTCAGCAAAAATAAAAAATAAAAATTTGTTTGAGGGCAGTGTATGTGTAATGCCTATTTCATATTTGTCCGCGTCCGTGACCGTAACAAAACGTCCGTAAGCCAGCACAATAAAACCACCGCAGATAATGATTTTTTGATGATTTTTTTGCACACATGTAGACTAGACATCTGTGGAACTTACGCACCCAAAATTGGCTGTTTAACTGCTATTAATCGTTCTGCAGCAGCTGATTAAAGTTTTTGCTTACGTACAAACGGACATGCTCACGGACATGTATGAACTAGGCTTATATCATACCTGTCTTGAAAAAACAGTGCAATAACTAACGTCAATAACTACGTGCACGCTGCTAGATTCACAGCGTGCATCCAGAATCTAGTTATTGCACTTTCTAGGCGTGCATCTTAGTCATTGACTTATTGCACTGTATTTTATATATGTAAGTACTGTTAAGTATGTTATATCACTTTGTTTGTAGTGTGCACTCAGCACCTATTCGCACTAACACGTGAAGCCCGCGTGCATAAACTCGTGCGCTGCGCACACTCGTTCATGCCCTTGGCGCTTCACGTTACAGTGCGTATAAATTACTGAATGCACGCTGCATCGTGCTATAACTTACACTTAAACATGAATTGTTTTTTTGAGTTGATGATGACCCTATCGAGCCGCTGGCACCCATTGATCTGCAGGAAGCACAACAACTAGAAGAAGAGGCAATGCAATTTATCAATGAGCATCCGGTCTACAAAGTTGCTCTGGTCGATTTAACCAATCCAGCTACGTCAGACATTTTTGCCCATTACTATGAATACAAGTATGTTTAGTGTTTCATGTCTGCATGATTTTTGTATTAAACTGCTGAACAGAGATACCTTTGAGCGAACAAAATAATGGTAAACACAACATAATCTACTTAGGGCCGATTCATGCGAGTATTTACTGTCGTATATCCGATTACCGGTCACCGTTAAACTTACGAAATATCCACTCTATAGTTAAATGCTTGAATTTATTGATTACGTAATAATTTTGCCAGTTGAACGTATCGGGCATATGGCTGATCTTGTTAGATAGTTTAAATCAATTTTATGGATACCTATCGTTACTTTTTTACGCGGCGGCCTCAGCCGCCGCGTATATACTATATTACAAACGCTCACTTTAGCACGTATCTCGTGCTCACTGTGTTAATAGCTGTGCAAAACTTCATTATTTGTGTGAGAGTGTGTGTACTGTGTGCTGTGTTCACCGTGTGTGCGATTCGTGGATCTCCGCGTATAATGTGCGGTGAAAATGTAGGTATACTGGCTATCGCGCTCGCATATTATGCATTGTGTGGCGGTAAGTTTGTGTGTCTGTGTGTGTAGATGCGTGTCAATTGCTGGAAACTTGCACACAGACACAGTAGGCAGTAATATAACGTAACCTGTCGCAAGAATGTTTCCTAGATTGAATATCAGCGCGTAGATATCAGGATATTTTGAGATCCAGAAGCCATTGGTGAGCATGCCTTTAGGGCATGAATGCAATAATGGAGCTGTGTGACAACATTGTCACCGGCTGAAGCGTCTAATCGGAAAATTGCTGGTCTGAGAGAAAATTAAATACGTAACTTCATTACGAATGGAACGCGATTCAAACATCCACAGTACAGCAAAATTCAAGCCGTTTCGTATCTGGGCTTACATACCAGTTTTTGGCCTGACTTTAGATACTTTTGCAACTGACGTTGGGACAAAACGCGCAGCTTCTAACACACGGTTTTGACTTTGTGTTTTGGTCATTATGAACAATCTTTGCACATTAAATTTTTAGCTTAAAAACTGTCGAGGAGTCTGAAAGCAAACTGCTGCTAAAAAACATGTTGCGGCTTACATGTTAATTTTGTTGGCTTTAAGAATTTTGGTGCCGCGTTTTATATTTCGAAGAATATCCTCGGCATCGTACCTAAGCATGTCACAACGATATCCATCGAAAATTGGTTAATTTTACTCGCAAGACGTGCTTGTTTCAGCCTCAAGCCTTGAGGTAGCGGCCGCCCCCAGACCACTGCAACATAGTAGCCTATTAAGTTTCTTCTTTCACTCAAACCAATGTACGTGTGTGTGAGTATATATGTCGTAGGCTGTAAGGTAATTCAGGCCATATGCCGTAGGGCCTAGGCCATAGAGTAAATTCCTTACAGACCGGGCCACAAGGGGTCAACCGTATGGCCTAGGCCACACGGCTAAAATATAATAATTCTAAGTCTGTGGCAGACAAACCACAAACAAAGTTAATCCGCTGTCTGCCTTGACTGCTCAACAATTAACCCAAAGAAATTATGAACGTCACCACTTGAGAAGAAAATTCATGAAGACTGGAACAGATAGTTCAGAAAAAGACAGTTAATAAAGTGGGGTACCCAAGTGAGTTACAGTAGTACAGTTAGTTATTTTGTATGTATTGAAATAATGCTTCATGTGGTTAACCAAAGTTTTTTGTGCAACACATTGTACAAACGCATACATTTTAAAAATTTTGCAGATAAAAATTAAATTCATAACGCACGACGGCCCTGTGATAAGCATCGATCCGAATGCACTGTTTTGAAAATTCATTGTAAAATTTGTTTAAATTGAGAAAATGTATATTTATGCCACATTCCCCCCTTTTTAGAGTTGCCGATCTGCCCTGCCAGTATAGTATGCGGTTTAATAATTATGGTGCGATTAAAACTAACCTTTGGCCTTTGCCTCCAATTACTCAGCCTAGTTGCACGTCTGTGCATGTCCGAAGCGGACGTCAGAGTCGGAGTCGCACTTTGTTTGTCTTACTACAGACCGGTCCACAAGGGGACAACACTAAGGCCTAAGCCATACGGATGTCCTCTTGTGGACTGGTCTATAAGGAAATTACCGTATGGCCTAGGCCCTATGGCATAGGGCCTGAATTACCCTACGGCCTACGACATATACATCATACCGCAACTACTTGTTTAATTCGCTTGCTGAGGTGAGGTTTTACCTTAAGTTAAAAAGTTGACCTGAAAAGGTCTTACCTTTTGCTGGGAAAAATGAAAATGGCACAGTGAAGTCAAAATGCAAAGCATTATGTGTTACAGGTACGTCGTTTTTGGTATAATTTGTACGATACCAAAAATTAATGTTAAAAATGCTATACGGGGCCTTTTGGGCAGAGGGTCTATCCGGGTCTGAGTCCCCCCCAAAAAAAGTCCTAGATCCGTCACTGGCCAACGATGTAGCTACTCTTAACAGTCGAAATTTATACCAAACAAGCAAAGCGCAATGCAAAATGAGCCAGAAAAGTGGAAATATTAAATCCTTATTTTCACTAATAGCAGGCGAACACCAACAGCGTAGTAAGAGTGAAGAGGTGGGGGGTAAACCTTAAAATTTCAATAAAAGGGAAGGGGGTTAGCCGACAGACACCGATAGCGTAAGAGGATAAAATGAAATTAAAACCTACAAACACGATAAATGGGGAGAGGTAATCACTGGTGATGCTATTTGCGCTATAGCGCTTTTTATGAGTGCTATTTGCGCTATAAGCGCTATCAGAAATGCTATAATATGCGCTATTTTGCAAAAATGGGTGAAACTTTGGTGAATCCTCTCTGGGTCATTTGCTGTAAAGATTGGACGCATATACAACAAATAGCGCATATAGCACCTTCTATAGCACTTGTAGCCCGAATAGTGCAAACAGCACTCACAACAAGCACGGTGTGCGAGTAAAGTTAGACTAATTTTTGATACCTAGTTTTCTTTACGACATGCTTAGATCGCCGAGGATATTCTTCGAATATAAAACGCGGCAGTAAAATTTTTAAATCAACACATTTACACGACGTGTCAAACTGCTACATTTGCGCCATGCTTTCCAGTTGAGTTTAGTACATAAGTTAAAAACTAATAACTTCATTGTAAAAACCGCTTATAAATTCGAATCCACTGTAACGTACTATATTTCAAGCCGCGGGTTAGAAACAGCATCGTTGCTCAAACCAGTGTCATCACTCAGCTGTGACAGTCTTGCCACCGCATGGTTTACCAATGCAAACTGCAAAATGGACTTCAAAAAGTTCAGGTTCTGACGTGCTGATAAACAATCTGGGTAACATTGTTGTGACAGGTTTTGTCATAGCACTGTAGGTAACTGCTTACAAATTTGTCAGCACTTATATGATCATCTGTGTGCTGTGATGATATGTGTCTGCCACTGCCGAATCAGTGTGCTCTTGTGTATGCTGTGCGCGCGTATATAATGAAATCCGAACATGATTAACACACGTCAAGAACAGACACGCACACACATGTCACATACAATGCATTTTTAGGACCTACCAACGTTCCATATGCAATTAAACACAGTAACAGAAGATACGTGCTAAACGGAGCCAATGCACTATAGTATGCTGACGCCGCCGCGTAGAAAGAGCAATAACGCAAATACAGATTATATCGCGAATAGCGCATATAGTGTGCCTACTGCCTGGGCAAAAGCGCTATAGCGCATTTCTATGTCGCTTACAGGCGTTTGATACCGATAATATAGATAGTTAAGATACAATTTAAGCGATACGTCGTCAACATATGGTTCAGTGTGCGGCATCATGACCAAAAATGTTTTATTAAATGCCTAGCATAACAGTTAAGATTATTTCTTTTTAGTTCCAGTTCATTCTATTAATTAATTTCAAGGAAAGGTGCTGAAATGAAGTATCACTAATTTTGAACCTCATTTCAGAAATTCTGACTTGACTTTTGAACTTCGTTTCGGCTCGCCAATCACCACTCAATCAACTCTGGAAGAAGTCCGTCAGAGTTTCTCTCAGATCGTTCTTTCTAAACTAGCAGTGGACTTGCCATCGGCCCGCAACAAACCGTACTGGGACGTCAAAGCCGGACCACCCTTTCCGGTTTACACGGACGATGTTACTGTACGTCTAAGTCTCTGAGTATTATAACAAGAGTACAATTTAACTCTTATAACACTGTTGAAATAGCCAGCCAGGCTGAGCGTTAGATATAGCAGATTATTAAAAAGATGACCCCATTGCACATCATCTGGAGTAAATAGAAGCTCCCTCCTTAGATTCGCTGGGAATGTTGCTCCTAGAAATTTTGTTTCAGAATCTTGTTTGATTCACTTATGAATTTCAGATTGAAGACTACAACAACGGGCGAATTAAAGTAAAAATGGGCGCAAGCTTTATCGGTGTTTACGGTAGCCGAAACGATGTGCAAAGGTTGCGTTTCCTTTATCAGCGCTCCCCACCTGGCACTTACTTTCTTGCTAAGAAAAACTTCAAACTCCACTTTGAATTCGAAATTTTACTTAATACTCAACGTTTTCCCGTTTTTAAACGGTAAAATATGTCTGCATCATTTAGTCAGGGTGCTACATGGAGCACTAGTAATAAATTGGTTTTTTGGTAAAATACTGAAACGTAGTAAACGATTCTACTGACTACTGATATGCGCTAATCATAGATTTGTGTGGCGAAAAAAGGAAAAAGGTGACAAGGAAATTCTAAGTGTACACGGAAATCGTAACATAAATCATAACGTTTACACATTTGAAATTGACACGTTTTCATTAAAGTTTCGTTAGGCCAAAACACATCTTAGTCAATGACGATTGAAGCAACTGCTGATCTCACATTAATGCTGCTACCGACAGAGCTAATATGTAAATACGTACTTATACTTATCAGGAGAATTAAAAGTGATAGTCCGTACTCAGTATGATGGTTCAATCGAATCCGCTGACATTTGTCATAAGCGTAGAAAATGTAATAACTTTAAAAATAGATTAATTAATAATTTAAAAAAAATAAAAATTTAACACAACAGCAGTCAAAAAATATAATTTATAAGATATTTTAAAAATAAATAAAATAGAGATCTTTATCGATTTTTTCCTTCTCATCGATCTAAAAACGTACACTTAATTGACGTAATAACATCACAAGTACTGACTACTGAGTTGAAAACTCTGCACAAAATATTGCTCAATCGAACATTCTACGAAACAAGCACGGCCTGCACCAACATCTTAAAAAGCAACACAATGCTGTGGAAAAACTAACATATATTCGTGAATGCATGATTCCAGTGACAAATACTAAATTTTAAGGTCAGTTCCAATTTGTGATATTTTCGCGAACTGTCAAAACTCAAAAGTAAGTCAGGGCACAAAATTGTGTGCAGTTCACATAGCCTTCCAAACGGGGTGTTGAAGAAAAAATTATCGAATTGAAAACGAAAGAAAAACAGCTGTAATACGGCAATCGAACCACGTGCAAACCTCCTGCGAAGTACTAGCATAGTTCTGGTCTGTGGACTTGCAGAATGGTCAGTCGTCAGTACCTAACTGATACCATTAGTTCTATGCTTTTTAATTGACGATTCTATCTCAATGTCTGAAGGCTCACTAAGTTTCGTTGTCTGTGCCCTGTGGCCTCATTCACAGGTTTACTATCGCAACCAACTTAGCATAAATAAAAAAGCAAAATTAACGGAGTTTGGAGTGGACCAGCTAATCTACAATACTTCAAGCCGCCATACTGTGGCGTACGGCACACAGAAAGGTTCTGACCTGGTTTCCGTTCAGTTGACTAGTTTGAAATTCTTACAACACAAATGTAGGCATGCGCAAAATGAGGGAATTGTTACAAATTCATTGTCTAATTTCATTACAAATCACCTGGTTTCGCACTCAACAACTTAAGAAATGTAAATTCTAGCAACCGGGCACTGCCCGCAACCACAGAGCTTCACCATCACTACCAACTGAATGCAAACCTTTCAGCAGCTGACTGAGATATCCGTGGCTTTTAGCAAACAATAGCCTGGTCAGTGGTGTATAATTGTGACTTTATGACGCTCGGTGAATTTTTCAGTCACTATAGGTATGCAGTATGCAGTACCGCATTTCGCATAGGTACATACATATTATGTATGTACATCATGCTTCGATTCACAAAGTTGGATATGGCGTTTTGCCAGCTAGTTAGAAAATACTGGATTTGCAGGCTATGTAACACATGCAGTATGTACTTCTCTGCCAAGTGCCACCGCTCACTTATGTTGTTCTCACTGCCTGCACACACACGCGAACATACACATGCATACACACACGCGCACACACACGCATGTTTCTGCTGGCATGCTGATCTGCTGCAGCAGTGCAGTTCAATGCACTGAAACTGAGCATGATTTACATGCACTTTCAGTTTCAGTGCATTGACTGAAATTAGTATGCACGGCCGCTGAGACGGCCGCGCAAAAATTGCTGGCTTTATAAACTGTATTGAGCAGTGCTCACACGAGTTTTCGGCATTAAATATGTTTTTACTGCTTCAACCGATTTAGATGAAACAGCAAGAAGATAGCCTATCAATGTGCGCAGATGAAAGTTATTTATTCGTTGCAATTATTGTATTGAGGATGATACCACTGCTTTTAGTGCTGAATGACTGACCAATACAAACAGCAATTTAAAAAAAGCCATCAGAAACGAAAATATTGTGCCTGTAGGCCAACACAATGGGTATATTTTGGGCGTATGAGTCATAGGGCCTATTCCTTTACCGGATTAAAGGGTTAACTATAGTCGGACTAAACGGTTTAAAAATTATGCTTGAAAAAGCCATTCCAAAACCTCCAGATTAAACTGACTTAACTTTTGGTGCGCTGCTTTATAATTGGACTAAACGGAATTAACTATGCACGCTCATGTTAAGCGTGCATGTTAAATCCGTTTAGTCCAGTGGTAGATTTGGAATTGAGCCAGACTAAAATTAAGCCGCTGACTTATTTTAAGGCTTTTAGTCCGTTTAGTCCGATTTGTCATTCCAAAACCTCGGACTAAAATAAGTCCAGTCCGTTTAATCCGGTAAAGGAATAGTCCCATAGTCGTCATGAGGCTGAATCGTCGCCAGATCAAATGTTACATGAGTTCAAACTATCGAAGCCATTATTTTGAACCAATAGATATTTGTAAGCCAGACAGCACGCAATAGGGACATAAAAGTTTGAAAAATAAAGCCAGATTTCAGATTGGCCAGCTTGTGGTCTGTGGAGTACACATAATGTGTAGACGCACTATTTTTTGCGACAAATAAGAAGAAGAAAACTGAAGATATGTTTTTCTTTCGATTTTAAAATAGGCGTCCAGATTTTTCCTAATTTATCATTATTGCTATGAGTACTTCACAGTTTCGGCACAGTTTCACGGTTCCAACAGGTATTACTCCACAACCACCCAAGCAATTTGCACTTAATATTGTGTGCAAAATCACAACAGACTAAACAGAAAAATTGATGAATGTGATGAAAATATGGAATGTGAATAGGTTTTCAAAACGTCATTTTTCCCACTTTGCGACTTCACTGCTAAGTGTATGCTGCATTAATTTTGTTGAAACTTAGCGAAAATATTTGCCTTAACACATATTTTCAGAATATATGAAGAACAATGTCTTATCTTTAACGGAAAAAGTTTTAAGCCTAGTTCATAGTAGTCCGGAAGTGTCCGTAGTGTCCGGCCAGCCGCCGGCCGAAAGGGCCACGCCGCCCAAGAGAACCACCCCGAAACCAAAAAAAAAAAAAAAAACAAAAAAAAAACCCCCCAAAACAAAACCACCCCCCCACCCCCCCCCCCCCCCCCTTTACAGTCGCCCAAAATCGACTGCTTTCGCGACACTACCCCCTTAAGTGTGTAATAGTCGATTGAACCGTATCCTAATGAGACTGCTATAATTAGACTTTTTCTCTCATCTAAAAGTAGATCTGCTCTAACGGGACGCTGCTGTTTTTACGCGGCGGCCTCAGCCGCCGCGTATATACTATAATGCAATACGGAGTTTACCACGTATCCCATCTCATACTGTAAATTTACAGTATAATATTGGCTAGGTCGAAAATATGCATTATATGTGTGGGTGTGTGTGCTCATGCTGCGTGGTGATCTAGGGCTTGTGTATGTATACAATTGTAATCGACTGTTGTGCAGACGTTGTGTGCAGGCAGACTGAAAATCCAGTCACGCAGCTATTTTCTCATTGCTGCATTGGAACGAAACCAGTACCAACATTTCTTTGATTGTTTATCACCGCGTCGGAAAAGAAAACTATTGACTTCGGTTGTTGGCAACTGTGCCAGGCTGCGGTTATAGATGCCATTGTTCTGTCCATATAACATGATTGTTTCATGTAATATGTGTGGACACGAACATGTTTTAAGTTTTGGTATTACAAAGCTGCAGTATACTGTAGTTTTTGACCAGGACGGTAGCTACCGTAAATTTTCGCCACATGAATTTTTGTGGAATATTTTTTGAATGTTTTTTACCATTAGTGGTTATTCCATCATTGCTGGCTATAAATTGAGATTAAGACTGAGTGGTTACGCTTAGACAATATTAAAATTTAAAATATTTCGATGCCGCGTTTTATGTTCGAAGAATATCCTCAGCAGTGCTAGAATGTCGCAACGAAATCTGTCAAAATTAATTGAACCCTACTCGCAAAACGCGCTTGTTGTTGTTGTAATAATAGTTCTGCCTTAATGGGACACTGGCCTTAACGGTATCCAATCATATAAACGGACTGACTTGTTACTGTAAACGCGGGCTTGAGTAAAGTTGTAATTGGAAGGAGTGTAACAAAATTAGTGGATATGCAAAATCGTGAGTCAATACGAGAAAATAGAGATACTTTAGTATTTAAGCTGAACTACATACACACCAAGGAATAAGTGTAAATAAAGAAAATGAGAAAGTGCAGATGAAGGACATAATAGGATGTTGTATTTACTACAATTTCCGTCCCGCTTTTGAAGATGTATATATGGGCATACAGTAGGGCATGTTCTTATTTGGCCCAACGTCTGTTATTGGTTGTCTTTCGTATGCGGAACAAGTTTAAGAAAGACTAAAAGGTATAGGCCCGTAAGAAGTCAAAGAATATGTATTGAGCTATGTAGGTAAATTTTTTATATTAGCCTACTAGAATTAGCCGTAATTGGGGTTGAACCAGATCGTTTTTTGGGGTCTCTATCATGGACTGAAGCGCTGGAAGTTGTAGGGGCAAGCTTTGGGCTAGTAATATCTTTATCCGTAACCATCAGGCCAATGGCCAAAAAGAGTAGGCACGCGAATTTCATGATGCTGAAAATATTATATTATGTATAATATATGATAGGTGTAAGCGTAAAAAAGGGGGGTTGGGTTGTTGAGTGAAGTTAATATAATTTTTGTGTATTAATGTGTTTTGTATTAGATTAACAAAAATATTAGTAGTTAACCATGCTAGTGTTTGAGGTTAGGACTTAATCTATGTTAGTACTAGTAGTGCTATTCGTGGTCTAGTTCAGACCGTATCCGTTGTGTAGCGACTCGTCAGTGAACTTACGCTAACGGAACTTGTTCTTGAAATTTAGAAAAATGTAAAAATATACAAATAAAAATGTGATAAATGGTTTCCTCGCTAACCACGCTCATCCTGGGTGATGTTAGTTGAATAAATTATTTGCACAGGCATTAGTTTATTTTGGAATTGTCTACGTCTGGGTTTGTCTAAAAATTATTTGATCGGTTGTTTGAATTGCTGTTCACAGCCAATAACTGTTAAGCTCCGCCTACTTTGTACATTATTCCCTTTACGCCAGGGAAGCCTATCTGAAATTTTGCAAATCAGGTAAAATAGTGCACAAGTGGCGTAATTCATGATAATTTTTCTGTAAATGACACAACCTGTTTTAGACTACCCTAAGGCTACACTAATGGTCAAATATCCATGAATGGGTGCATCCAAAAACTGAACAAACTTATACAATACTTAATCCAATTCTAAACATGGTAGTGCTCCACACTGGTCAGTTTTAATATTTGTTGGCTTTTTAATATTTTAATATTTGTTGGCCGGCCGAAAAAAGCCGGCGCCGCCCGGCCGGTCAAAATCGGCCGGCCGGTTAAAAACAACGGCCGGCCGGCCAGATATAACCGACTAACAAAATTAGGCCGGCATAACAATCGGCTAAGTTTATGCCAAAATGACACTCTGGACTTGGATCAATTGGTTTATTCAAAAACTTGGCCGCTCCGGCCGGCCGGCCGAACTTTCCGCTGGCCCGGCCGCTGGCCAGAGAAGGCCGGCAGCGTTTGCGGCCGGTCACAAACACCACATAAAGGCAGTCTCCGGAGACTTAGTCCAGACTACGTCTAAGCCGCTTGACTAATACTTTTGAGACTAAGGTGTCAGAACACCCTTTGGAATTAATATGTAATACGTGTACAATTTTTTACGCGGCCCCCTCTTAGGCCGCGTATATACTATATTCAGATTTTCTGACTCCTACGTAATTTCGGGTAGGTAAATTTTCCAGTGTTAATTAACACTGGAAGGGTAGGTAGGTCGATCAGCTACCGTATTCTGTAGCGCCTGCAGTGCACAGTGCAAGAGCGGGATGTTCAATTTTCAAAAAGTACTGCCGGAGTGGGCTCGAACCACCAACTTCCCGATTTCAAATCGAACACTCTACCAACTGAGCTAACCGGCCGTTGATCATCAGCCAAAGCAGAACGATATCTACTGGAACTTGAAAACTATGAAGCGACTCAGCAAGCAGAGTCAATTGAAAAACATAAAATTAACAATTAGAACTTTAGAAAAAATGAAACTAAATAGAACTCGGAAATTTCACAACGTTAAACGAACGAACGGACGCATATACCCTAATGTATACTTACATGCATTTGATTTTGACATCAGCGTGTGGCTTGAATAAGAACGGTATTGGTTAAACTGATCAGCCGGCAGCGGATATACATTTTTTAACAAAGTTAATTATATTTTAGTGAACTTTTATTATTAGGTTAACACTTTTGAGACTTCACAGATTACGCACTGGACAGTCTGTTATGGTTATGCACAAACAAAATTGACAGAAACAAGAACTACCCTTTTGTCAAAAATGACAATAATTATTTCATGCTGCAATCTTGGCAAAAAACCTTGCTCTGATGCTCGATTATGGCCGCGCTTAATATTTCCTGCGGAATATAGACACACCAAGGTCATGATCAGTACTCAATCAGTAGGTACACTTCTCACTCAGCAAATGAGCTTGTTGCGCGGCCGCCTCAGCGGCCGTGCATACTAAGTCAGTCAATGCACTGAAACTGAAAAAGCATGTAAATCATGCTCAGTGTCAGTGCATTGAATTGCACTGCTAATTCTTACCAGCTGCAGCATGTCATGTCTACATGTGTTGTGTGTGGCGTGTGCGTGTGTATGTATGTGGTCAGATTAACATTGTGCAAATGAACTGCTTGCATCAAAATGAATTGAACTTGCCACTTGGCAAATAGGTATGTGATGTGTGTGTAGAGCTTACTTGTACTTAATAGTGTAGTTGTATTCAATACAGCTGGTGAAGTCATAACCAGCTTTCATTCGAAACTAGGTAGAGGCACTTATGCAATACAGTCACGAATATTGTAAAATCTGTGGTCAACGATTTAGCAAGGCTCAGAAGAGGTACATAAGAATACAGCATAAAAACGTGGGCAGCTAGGAGACTCTGGGGGTGGGCCTGTCACGGAAAAAGTGTCCCCCCCTAAAATTTGTCCCCCCGGACACTATTATCTGGATAAAAGTGTCACCCTTTGGATGAATGTCTCCCCCCTATAGGACAGTTTTATCTGGATAAAAGTGTCCCCCCGGACAGTTTTATCTAGATAAAGGTGTCCCCCCGGACAGTTTTATCTGATAAAAGTGTCCCCCCGGACAGTTTTGTCTGTGTCCCCCACTACAAAATTGCCGTTGATGGTTCAGATTCAGCTTCTGGTTCAGGTTTAGGTTTAACTTATGGTTCAGGTACGACTTCTGGTTCAAGTACAAGTTGTGGTTTAGATGCGATTTCTGGTTCAGGTTCAAGTTCTGGTTCAGGTTCAGGATGCACACATAACAAACTAACCATTAACGGCAATTTTAGTGGGGGGACACTTTTATCCGAATAAAAGTGTCCGGGGGGACACTTTTATCCAGATAAAACTGTCCGGGGGACGCTTTTATCCAGCTAAAACTGTCCGGGGGGACACTTTTATCCAGATAAAACTGTCCGGGGGGACACTTGTATCCAGATAAAAGTGTCCGGGAGGGGGGGACACATTTATCCAAAGGGGGACACTTTTATCTAGATAATAGTGTCCTGGGGGACACTTTTATTCAGATAAAAATGTCCGGGGGGACACTTTTAACTAGATAAAAGTGTCCGGGGGGACAAACTTTAAGGGGGACGCTTTTATCCGTGACAGGCCTCCAGCGTAGGGTGGTGCTGAGCAACATTTTCACATTTTGCTCTGATTTTTCTCCATGAGCCACCGTTTTTTTTTGCTTGGTGAGCCACCGAGTTTGGCTTTGTGAACTACTTCCTTCGCAGGAAATCTGAGCGAGGGGGATGACGGACCTGTCTGGACCTCTACAATCCCGCTCTACGCCCATGTAGGCCGACAAACCGACAAATATTATGCGTAGCAACAGACTTGTCTTTGCAATGGGGCCTAGTGAAAATAAACTGTGTCATCAACGTAATTCAACAAATTGCTAGAGGTACATATTATAGGTTTTTAATTTCTATACCCAACAGGAAGTGCCCAAGCCTTTGTTTGTTCCTTCTGGGAAATGTATGATGTCACAAAAATATTACAACAATATAGCATGTATGAGAAGCTCGTCGTCGGGAGTGACCTCAACTCCCACTTATGTCTTACTATAATTTGTGTGAGCGACAAGGCTACTGTGCCTAGCAGCACGCGTCCAATGCGGAGCGCGAAATAGGCCGTTTATGTACGGTTTTGAGGGGGTTACCCTACCTCAACTGAACACCCCGTACTCAACTGAGGGGGGGGTACCCCCCCCGTCAAAACGATACCCCGTACTCAACTGAGGGGGGTACCCCCCCCTCAGTTCAGTACCCCGTCTTCAGTTGACGGGGGGTCACCCCCTCATTTCAGCACATCAACGAAAGTACCCCGTCTTCAGTTGCGGAGGGGTTACCCCCCCCCCTCATTTCAAGACATTAACAAGGACTTTCGTTGATGTGCTGAAATGAGGGGGTGACCCCCCGTCAACTGAAGACGGGGTACTGAACTGAGGGGGGGTACCCCCCCTCAGTTGAGTACGGGGTATCGTTTTAACGGGGGGGGGGTACCCCCCTCA
The DNA here is from genome assembly GCA_030248245.1 of Trissonchulus sp. WLG1_4. Taxonomy (NCBI): domain Eukaryota; kingdom Metazoa; phylum Nematoda; class Enoplea; order Enoplida; family Ironidae; genus Trissonchulus; species Trissonchulus sp. WLG1_4. The sequence continues at coordinate 43,496 of JASANF010000576.1, forward strand.
GTTGAGTACGGGGTGTTCAGTTGAGGTAGGGTAACCCCCTCAAAACCGTACATAAACGGCCTATTTCGCGCTCCGCATTGGACGCGCGCTGCTAGACATAATAGGGAGAGTGTCATACTCTTCCTATTATGTACTCTTGATATTATGTATGTTACTTATTTATGTAGCATTGTACTATTTATCAACATTTTGGTGCAGGCCGCGCCACATTTCGCCGAAACGGTAAAATAATACTAACTGTCATCCTGTGAAAATATATACGCTCGTTAACAAAAGTGCTTGTTTATACTATATTCGGAATCTCAGATCCCTACGTTAATCCGGGTAGGTCGAATTTCTAGTGTTGTTTAACACTAGAAGTGCAGGTACCTTGGTGATCCGCCATGCATCACACAAACATACCAGAATTCTTTGCTGCTAGAATTTCCGCATTTTGCAAAATATGCAGCTCTGGTGCAGGATCGAACTGCCAACACTCTGATTTGCAACCTGATGCTGTGTAGATGTCCAACGCACTACCAACTGAGCCAACCGGGCTATCATTCATATTTCTGCATATTTATTTGAATTAAACCAACAGTTTACAGTGATGAGCGACAAGTAAAAAGTCGTGCAAGCATGTATCAAAAGTTTTTTGGTCAGTTGAAAAATGAATACCTTTTGAACTGTTTAATGTTGTTGAATTTGCGTATCATCAACACTGTTGAATATGAAATGTACAGTATTAACACTTTTCGTCTAAGATCGTTTCTAGAAATTTTTTTCCGCTTGACGACGAACTTACATCAGTCAAACTTAACTAAAAGTTTGCATGGGTCTCATAGTGTAGGGGTTAGCATTCTGGATTTCGAATCCAGTTATCCGAGCTCAAATCTCGGTGAGATTTTTTTTTGAAAGGTACTATTTTCTGACATAAGTTTTGTCTTCCAAAAACGTGTTAAGATTTGCAACTTTAGCTCATTCAAAGGCTTTGCACTGGGTTTGAAGCTACTCAGGAAATATTCATATGTTCAGAAAATGTTGTTTACAAATCTTTTTATCTACAAGACGGAGGCCGCGTTTAATATTTCCTCTGGAGTATTGACAGTAAGGCGTCATAATGTAACCGCTTCTCACTCAGCAGAAGAGCTTGTTTATTACTATGTTCTGAAAATAGTAATCGGTATGCCTAAAGAACGCCAGTCTTAGGTTAGTCTTGGATTTTTATTAAAAATTAAGACATGCCCTTCAACTTACCAAGTCGAACGCTAGTCTAAGTCCTATTTCAGCTCTTATTATATTTTTTTGAAAATTTAAAGTCTGATGAGTGTTGTAAAAGATTTTTAGCATGCTCTCAAGCTTTTTTAACCAATTTTAGCAAGGTTTTTGTGAAATGAGATAACCACAAAAAATTTCAGCGATCGGTAACAACAGTTATTGTTTAGGATCTGTTTGCATTCATCCTATTACTCAATATTGTAAAAAAAATGTAAAAATTGTAAAATTGTAAAGTTGTAAATTGTAAATAAAATTGTAAAAATTTCAAAAAGTTTTGTTGCAAAATCATCATTACTATATTAATAAATGTATATTTACACAGCTTCAACGTATTGGCGTGCACCCAACAGTTTGAAACAAGTTTTTATGACTGTAGAAAGTATTAGAAACAATATTTTACTGTAATTTTTAAGATTAAACTAAGACTGTTTTTTAGAATACCGTTTAACGTCACCTAAGCGCAAAAATCACCATGATCGGTCACCTGGAACAACAACCGGCTAACTTCATTTTTTGAAAAAATGGAGTTAAGTAGCTACTTTTGTACAATCGATGATGCTCTATCCAGTGGTGGTAATTTTGTGAGCCAACTTGCATTTTGTACGAAGATAGAGCAGCTTTTCCGTTGGCCGGTTGTTGCACTCTGAAGGCGATTAATGCAACAACCGGCCAAAAAGTGATATGATGCGAGTTGGCTGGTTGTTGCTCTCACTCAATCAAAAATTTAGTAAACACTTAGCTAGCTTAATAGATGGCTGAAAGCTATAAAAAACTGTGAAAAAATTTTCCGGATTGGCCAATCCTGAGTCAAGTTATGGTCAAATTACTGTTGGCCGGTTGTTGCACAAAGTGTGTCACAAACGGCCAACTACATATACGTACACGTTTTGTAGCTAGCCTGAAACTGTTATCTTTGTGTTTCAGTCGTGATACGTCCTGAGCAGAGATGCACGGGGGGAATCGGCGAGGGGGGGGTGCCCGACCTCTGGTGGAAGGGGGGGGGTGGTCCCTAGTTTCGGCCATTTTTCAGCGATAGCCGAAAATTTTTCACAATTTTTCGATTTTCAACTCATTTTTGGGGTACTTTTTTGGCGGGGGGCGGCGGGGGGGTAGGGGTCAAGGGGGGGTGCCGACCCCCCTCAGGGGAGGTGGGTTCCTGAGTGCGACTAAACAAAATTATTTTTAGTTCCTTCTACAGAAGGAACGATTGAAACCAACTGCAACTGCATAGTTTTAAAGTCACACCTGTATGTCTTATGTTTAATCCTTTGATGCGCACTGTGAACCTCAGGTACCTCACGTGGTGGATGCCCAATTTGGGGCTATAAAGCTTGGCTAGCTTATTCTAGTCAACTGATCTTCGAACTGTTTTTTCAGAAATAGCAGATCTTTGCATTTAGTGGCTCAATTTCAGTCCGGCTGCCACACAAAACCTATGCTTGATTAAGCAGTGTGAAAATTTGACTTTTTTTCATCGCAAAAGTAGTATTTTCTTTATAGCCTCATTATGATATGTAATCGCAACTCTGGCAGTCAACCTTTTGTGCATCAGATACAGCGGATACTGTAGTTTATTTATAGCAGACAACTATGATAGGCGCACGGTTGCTGTGTTAATACTCTAGGGTGAGGTACATTATGCCTGAGCGATATCGCAAAATCAGCACAAACATTCAACTTTGAGCGCTTATAACTAAAAAACGGTGCGTCCTAGACCCTTAATCGACTCAACATGTTTTGTTCACCAGTAAACTCTCTATCGAATGGTGGTTTTGCCAGCTCCCTACGACGCACGTACAGCTGTAGCTCGAGCAATGGCAAATCATATGATCCGGATTTTTTATATGTATTTTCAGTTCTAAAATCGAGGGCGAAATGTGAAAAAATGGCCGTTTTTTGGGACCGCCAAATTTGAGTGATTTTACATTTGGCGTCACTGCTCAGGCCAGGAGCAAAAATTAAAAAAAAAGGATCACAGAGGCTGAGATATGACATTAGGCTATCGAATCATGTAAAAAGTTTCAGTTTCGTCAGTGTTAACAAAAATTTCGAGTAAAGGAACGCTTTGTGAGCACAAAAAACTTTTTTTGCGCCTTAATTTACACGTAAAATTGAATTTTTGGGAGCCCGTAGTAAAAACGGTCAAAATTGGCAAAAGGGCAAAAAATTGGTTCCTGTTTGTTACATCTGCGATGCGCCTTCCCTGCGGCTACATTGGGTGCAAATTTGAAGCAAAAATTTCGGAGAACCTATAATTTTCACTCATACAGGTGAATTCTTGGACAAAACCAATTGACCCAACTCTAGAGTGTCATTTTGGCATAACTTAGCCTGCCGGATTGTTATGCCGGCCTAATTTTGTCAGTCGCTTGAGTCTGGCTGGCCGCTGGCCGGCCGATTTCGACCGGCCGGCGACTATCAGGCCGGCCGGCCGAAAATTCCGGCCGGTCACAAACACTAACTTAACTGTTACTCAAGGTAGTAGTTGCATTTTCGACAGTTTTTATAACTTGTTAGTTGTTATAACTTTTGATTGACCCCGTTTTGACTAGCTACCACTTTGGTTTATTTTTAAAACTGAAAACTAAAAACTAAAATTTACTAAAAATTGCCGTAACTGGCTGAAAAATGATTTGTGCGAAAATTAAAAATGACTAATTCATGCTCTTTTAGCAAGCGTTCATCTCATTATAGTTTATAGGTTAAATTATTAAAATTAAATTAATTTTACGTAGCTTTAGTTACAGCAAGGCTCATCACATAATATATAATATGTATACAAATTTCAAAATTACAAAACTAAGCCTAAGCATCAGCCTCGCGTATTATTATTGTTGATTGAAAATTAATGGTAAGTTACTCCTGCAGAACTATCGAAAACGTTACCACCACCTTAATTGAAGGTATCGCCAAAAATTGATGCAAGTCAACAACTTCAAATACATATTTTCAATTCAAATTGAATTGAGTTAATTGCTAATAATGAACAGTTACGTATATACAGATTTTAATTCTTCGTTTTAAAGTCTTAGGGCTTTTTCACAAAATTAACGTGATTAGTTCACCGCGATTAGCTCAACTACATTAACGCATGTTAATAAGCGAGCGCTGATAACAAAAAAACAGTGCGTTATAAACAGACTCATCGCCTGAATACCGCATGTTTTGGTTATAACTGTATTCTTTATCAAATGGCGGTTTTATAATCTCTCTCTACCCGCTACTATGCACGTTTACTAAAAAAATTAGGTGTCAAGAGTGGGGCTGCCTAAACAAAAAAAAACAAAAATACATAGTTATTAAGCAGTATTGTTTACAATATTACATACATATATTGCATGTTATCTAATAGTATTCTAATTGGCTGAGCCACACAGCAATCATAGGTATTTAGTATTGATATTTTCGTCATGGATATTTTTCCTTCCATATAATGGGGGGACAGGAAAATATATTTAGAAAATTTTTCCGGGGGGGCGGGGAAATTTTTTTATTTTTTAATGTTTTTCCAGGGGTAAAATTTTGACGGGGAAAAATTTCCCTGTGAAAGCGCTTACATGGGGCGTGCAAATGTGTGCAAATTTGAAGCAAATCGGACAATCTAAACTTTTCATTTTAACAGGTAGCCCCCCTTAAGTAGAAACTCAGAAAAGTGCAAATGGCCGTTTTTCAACAGCCTGGAGCAACAATTGGCTAACTGCCCTTGGCCGTTAATTCTTGTTTCAGGCTCACGGGTAACAAACAGCCAACTGTGTAGTTGACCGGTTGTTGCTCAACTGCAAACAGTGTCAGATTTCTACGCTTCCTCAAAAGCAAAAGTTCTAAAATTTGGTTCACTCATGAACCTGTTCGGCTTCTTCAAAATGAAAAAAACCGCCAGCGTCTACTGATTCGCTACGGCGAGTAAATCAATTTTTTTGTACAAGTTGAATTTGGTGAAATACTATTTAGTTACAGCAGTTAGCGCTATAAGTTTTTCGAAACCCATTAGGTAGTACTTTCTGCTACTTCTGTGCCAAATTAGAGCATTCATGATGTCAGCATAAATTCTTGGTGCATCAGGTTAGAAAGCGGCTAACCGCTAATCTTCATCATGTACGTGCAATATTTTGTGACAGTGCAACAACCGGACAAACCATCAAACACGTGTAAAATTTGTGCTGCAACAACCGGCCAACTGCAGATCAGAGTTTTAAGATTGCTTCGGAAAAAATGTCAGTTCAAGCTTTTCGGCTGAAATTTTACAGCAAAACAGAGAGAAAGTTGAGGTTTAATTTAAGCTACTGCTTGTAAAAAATGGTTGAATAAATGCTTGATCAAAGTGTTGCAAACTTTAAAGTCGATTTTCTCATTTTCAACTTTTTGTAAGTTAGCCGGTTGTTGTTCTAGGGGACAAATGATATTAAGGGTGTGCTCCGAGAATCAAGGATTTGGGCTATATTTTTTTTGAAAACAGCAAAAGTGGCCTGTCATTCTCGGAGAAAAGTTGTCCATAATGCTATTTTGAATGTTTTGACGTGTATATCTCCATGACAAAAAAAAATTGGAAAAAAGTAGACAATTTACTGTTTTTATTTCACTTTCAAACAAATTCAGCAAGTAAGCCAGTGTATCAACGATTTTAGAGGTTTTATAAACCTTCGATACCGAGTTAATATTGGTCTTAATTTAAAATCAAAACAATTTTATTGCGTTTTGAGCAAAAAATTTGCAAAAAACTGATTTTTAGAAGGATCAGACTCAAATAAAGGTATTGTAAATGCAAAACCAATTTTTCGGCATTCGATTACAAATTACTAGTGCGTTTTTTTCCAAAATTTTGCACAATAATAGCATTTAGCTCTTTCAACAATTTTTGAAAAATTGTTGAACAATTTTTTATTTTTTAAAATATACTCTAGAATTTTTTTATGCGATTTTTACTGCTCCGAGCTCGATTTCAAAAACACATAATGGCAATTTTTTCCAAAACCCAGTAACGTAACAGTAACGATTGCTGAAAACCAAAATAACGTTCAACTAGAGAAGCACAAAACCTACACGTTGATACATAACTTATGATTATTCGTAAAGTTTGAGCAGTGTTATCGTTTGCCGAAAATTTGCTCACGTTTGGTTTTCTGAGAGTCACGTGACATAATAACGTGATCAGAAACTTTGCCGCAAGCGTTCTTTTATACCATTTGACGTATTTGCATGATAAAGTTTTACTTTTTGTACCTTTTTCATAAGTTCTGACGTAACCCCTGATTTCCGGAGCCCCCCTTAAGGGGGCGCTCTGAGTAACTTCCAATAAATCAAATTGCTATAATTTTTTGTTTCTTGCTGATACGATCTTTTTTGCTTAAGGGGGTAGTGTCGCGAAAGCAGTCGATTTTGCGCGACTATAAAACTTTTTCAGTGAAAGATAGGTCATTGTTTTTTATATATTCTAAAAATATGTTTCAAGGCAAATATTTTTGCCAAGTTTCAGAAAAATTGATGCAGCATACAGTTCGCAGTGAAGTCGCAAAGTCGGAAAAATGACGTTTTGAAAACCTATTCACATTCGATAATTATTCACAAGTAAAAAACTGTTTGTTTAGATTCTTTACACAAAGTAAAAGCATATATACTCTAGTTTATTCACACAAAATTTAGTGCAAATTGCTTGAGTGGTTGTGGAGTAATGGCTGTTGGAACTGTGAAACTGTGCTTAACCTGTAAAGTACTCACAGCAAGAATGATAAATTCTGAAAAATTTAGACGCTTATTTTGAAATCAAAAGAAAAACGAACCTTCATTTTTCATTTTTCTTATTTGTGGCAGAAAATTATGCGTCAAAACATTACATGTACTTCAAAAGCTGGCCAATCTGATATCTGGCTTGATTTTTTGAACTTTTATGTCTCTATTGTGTGATGTCTGGCTCACAAATTGTGATTGGTTAAAAATATTGGTAGATATTGGTAGTCTAGTATCTGGCAGTATTTATTTGACACCATATGGCATTTCACTAGTTTCGCAGTGAACGTACAATTTCAAAGCCAAAAGTTCTCATTTTGCAGCCTATGAGCAAAACTGCTTTGGCGACACTACCACCTTAAGTGCAATCAAGATGATCACCAGGCAAGTATTTTTGTAAAGTTTGATGAGTCTTGGAACATTTTAGCAAATTTTATGACTGCATCAAAATTGAAATTTTGAAAAATTCGTTTAATTTTTGAAATGACGTAACTCAATGGTTCCTCAACCAAATTTAACAATCTATAGCTTAAATTAAAGACAATTATGCCGAGGTGCCATGTTTATCAAATTTTTGTTACCACCGATAAATTTTAAGTTATTTCAATTTCTATCAAAAGCGACGTTTTAAAAAGCTTATCATATTGAGCCAAAGCATAATAATTACAATTCAAAAAGTTCGGCGCCTCCATAAACTTCTGCTCTAACAGTCTGCGAAGTTTCAGGCGGATTGGTTTTCGCAGCTGACAGTAATCTTAAAAAAATGTGCGCTATAGCCCAATTTCAGAAACCTGGGCCCGATTTATCGAAACAAAATGTTCGTCATCGAAAATGTTCGTCATCGAAAGTTCGTCATCGAAAATGTTGGTCATCGAAAATGTTCGTCATCAAAAATGTTCTTCATCGAAAAAATACAAATGTTCGTCATCGAAAAACCAAATGTTCGTCATCGAAAAACCAAATGTTCGTCATCGAAAATACATGTTCATTATTGAAAAGACAAATGTTCGTCATCGAAAATGTTCGTCATCGAAAATTTTGGATTGATCGAAACATTTTCGATGATGAACATTTGTTTTTTCAACGGTGATTTATCAAAAGACAAATGTTCGTCATCGAAAGTTCGTCATCGAAAATGTTCGTCATCGAGAAATTTTTCGATGACGAGCTTTGGTCTTTTAGAACATTATTATGTTCTAAATGACAAAAGCTCGTCATCGAAAATTTTTTCGATGACGAACATTTCAACGGAGCTCGGTACCTCCGTTAAAATTTTCAACTACGAACATCTATAGGTACATATGCAGCTGGCAGTAATTTTAATATTAATATAAATAGCCAACCTTATTTATTATTAATTAAATATTAATGTAAATAGCACAACAGAGCAAAATATTAATTTATTATATTATTATATTGTATTATTTATTATATTTTTAATATTAATATTAATAAAATATTTGAAATTAAAAGTATTTTTAATACAAATTTTTAATATTAATTATTAAAATAACCGTACTGCAGTATGGACATTGGGGCCAACTGAACAGCAGAATGGCCGTTCAATTCATACCTTCGCCCGTACAGCCATCTGCCGTTTTGCCTGTCAGTCATATGTCCGTTCATCTACATATACTAAACCGCACTATTTCACTTTGTCCGTATATGCCCGGCAAAGTTAATTACAGTTCAACTTTGCCAAAACTCCCGGGCATACGGACAAACGGACATACTGTTCAAAAATATGAACGCAACTTAGGCCCAAGCTATGCGCGTTTGCCTTAAAAAGTAAGAATTAAAAAACGGATTATACAGGCTTTGTCCGTATGCCCTACTGAAGTATGAATCGACCCCAATAGCTGTTAACTGAATAACTGATTTCTGCGACCATACTGCAAAGAGAGTCGGCTGGCCGTTTCAAGCATTTGGTTCAGGCGTACTTAATTTAAGACCGGTTCATACTAGTCCTTGAGAACACAGAGGGACAAGAAGGACTAGGGCACATTTCGGTCAGCTGCTGTGAAGCATTAACGGAAGCGTTTTAGACGAATTTTGTATTCGGTCTGGAATTGAGGTCAAATATTTTCATGAAAAAATCGGCTTATCTGGCCAGGTAATTTTGGAATTGCTCAAGAACAAAATGATAGGGACAAGGACAAGGGCGAGTATATGAACCGAGCTCTGTGAAATTATAACCAGCTTTTCAGCTTTTCTGAACTATTAAATTAGTTCTCTTTCCTCAAAATGATTTATGTAAAGTTTTTCAAAACTTTAGTTAATGTTGCGGAAAAGTTGAAACAAAATAATATTCAACTTTGAGAGTTTGCCACTATCTATTGGCACCAGACAGAACCACCAAATTCAATACTTTATTGTACCTCAATTTTAGTAGTATTAGGTAGTAGTAAAGTATTGGAAGTAGTTAGTAGTAGTTATTGTTATTATTATTAGAGAATTTAGACTTTACTGAAAATGTTCTAATTCAGAATGTTTAGAGTCTAAACTTTAGACTTAGAACGACTGATCTAATTTCGAACGCTGAAAATTTTCAATAATGAACATTTTCGATGACGAACATTTGCTTTTTCGATGGCGAACATTTGCTTTTTCGATGACGAACATTTGCTTTTCGATGACGAACATTTGCTTTTTCGATGACGAACATTTGCTTTTTCGATGACGAACATTTGCTTTTTCGATGACGAACATTTTTGATGACGAACTTTTCGATGACGAACATGACTAACATTTTCTTTTTCTCTCACGAACTCTCCTTTTAAACAGCAAATGTTCGTCATCGAAAAAACAAATGTTCGTCATCGAAAATGTTTCGATCAATCCAAAATTTTCGATGACGAACATTTTCGATGACGAACATTTTCTCGATGACGAACATTTTGTTTCGATAAATCGGGCCCTGAAGTTTGCCTACACATACGTATTTTCCAAAAAATAGAGCTAATTTTTCTGTACTAAAATCCGCTGAGAAAAGTTTCAGAAGCCAAAAAGTAGCTAACGAAAAATTTTCGTTTGAAAAATAGTGTATTTTTGTCAATGTTGGTCAACGTATTTTGGAAATTTTTTTAGAAAGGTTTGCCTACACAAACGACTTTTTGAAAAGTTGCAACTGGCAATTAGCTACATAGAACTTTTTCAAAAAGTACCAAAAGCCACATAGAATTTTTTGGTACATCGATTTAAAGTTTTTTCCCATTGAAAAGTAGGTTAAAATTTCAAGTTGAACAAAATTTGACGTTATGTACATCAAATGAAAGCTAATTTAATTTGGAACAGCTTTTCTTCTTGAGCTAATTAACGGTAACTTACATGAAAAATTTTATCGCCCAAAGTCGGTTATTCGGAGCGCCACCTTAAGGTGGTAGTTACGTTTCCGACAGTTTTTATAACGTGCTATAACTTTTGATTGACTCAATGAATTTAATAGCTGTCTTTTTCACGTTAAAGAACTTGACTGAAACTACACTTAATTATTGATTGAAACTTAATCGTAAGTTGTCAAGTGTTACTCCTGCAAAACTGTCGAAAACGTTACTACCACCTTAACTGACCTCATGTAAAAAAAACCTTAAACGCTCGTCCAAAAAATTCATTAAATTTGATGCTATTTGCGGAAACGTTTACTTTACTTTGCAATTACTTTGTATGTACGTTCAGATACCTATTTATAAAACAACATAGGTACCATACAGTACTGTGCAAAAAAAGCTCTCTTTTCGTCGGCGTACGACAAGATTCTTCCTTCGCAAAAAGTAATGAACGTTGGCCCGAAAGTGTAAGAAATTTTTGTGGACGAAACGAAATTTTTGTGTTTATTGTATGTGTAAGTCTTTTAAAGTGCCGTGAAGCTAAAAAATCATGTTTAACATCATGAAGTAAATACTAAGAAAATAAAGTATCATTTCGCCTTGAAACTAGCGATGTCTACGTATTACTACCCAATTTTGATCAGTTTATTATTGTTTTACGAATGAATAGGATTAATTTGTGGACAACGTCGTCACAATGCAACAGGTCAAGATAATGTGTTCGCAAAGCTGCTGTGTCGGCCTCATGGCTTGCACTGCACGTACTCATTGCATTTTGTTGAATTTACAAATTTGCAAGTTGTTCAAATTGTACAAAACTACAAAGTATTGTTATTGTTTGTAGGACTTTTAAACAAGCAGCAGTTTGTTTTTACGTAGGAAAAAATAGAACTACCAGAATCATAGTAGTAAATTTTAGCAAAGAACGACCTATTTTTGTTTGAATGAGGCCCATTGCAAAAAATGGAATCAAGTAGTGCAGTTGGGGCCGGGGGCGGGGGGATAGTGGACCTATTTTTTGGGGTAGAGCACCTCAAGGGAAGCATTTTTTGTAATAAAACCCCTATCCACAAATTTGTATTTTTTGAGCTATGACTTTTTGAAAATTGCATTTTCAGTGTTTTGAGAAGTGAACGTAAGCCAAAGTTTAAAGCCAAAAATGCTAAAATCTTTGTTTTTGGATAGTTTTGAATGCGTTATAATGTTTTAGGGTATTGTCTAGGCTCTAAGCCTAAGCCTAAGTCCCATACTAAGCCTAATCCCTCAGGCTAAGCCCAAGCCTACATTGAGGCCCAGTTTGAATTTGGTCAAAAATTGCATTAAATTGTCCGTTGGTGAATTGCTGCAAATAATGGTTGATATTTCATTAATCTAGTTAATTTATGTAACGTCACAGGAAGAAAGTGGATATCAAAAATATCTCAATTATCTGTAAATGATGTCTGAATTTTGGGTAAAAAAATTCAGATATTTACCCTTTCCATTCAGATGGAATCCACAGAAAATTTACAGAATTTCACCCGAAATTCAGATGTACTTTACAGCCATTCACCCCGAATTCAGAAACTCTGAAATTTATGTGAATTTTATCTGAAATAAGCCTATGTACAATTAGGATAAAAGTCACCCACTTTTTACAGAAAATTCAGATAAAATTTACAGCTATTCAACATATACGCAGTGTCTCTGCTGGTCAATTTCAGATAAGTTTCAGATATGATTTACACAAATTTTAGTGCTTGTAGGCGGAGCTTGTGAAATTTCTGTGCATTTTATCTGAAAATTTGAACAGAGTTTTCAGATAATATTCAGATATCTGAAATTTATCTGAACAAACATTTGGTTTACAGAAATTTCAGATACAATTCAGAGAACTGGTTTTCCTATTTCCTGTGCGTCTGATATCTCAATTTGATAAGGTTCACATACATATGTGAACACAGTTACCAAATACCAATCACAGGAAAACTTGACTTAAACCTGACTCTTGTCCTGATGAATCACAGGGGGATCTGGGATCAACTGCAGTTTAGTGCAGTTGGGGGGTGGGGTAGCGATCGACCGGAGGCTCCGGCTCCGGCTCCGGCCGGATTTGAGCCTCCGGCTCCGGCTCCGGCAAAAAAAGTGCCGGAGCCGGAGAATTTTCATTGTCCAAACTTTGGCAAAAAGTTCAAATTTTAAGAAAAAATCGCGAAGTTAACGAAGCGTTTAGTCGGTTACAGTACTTATATTACTGCCAGTTGTAATGGACGTGACTACTGACTACCCATCTCTACATTATGTATTTTTACGTCTCTAATCGACTAAACTCGGCCTAAAAATCAAAAGTTTCTCACACTTATTTCCAGGGGCTGCCGCCCGCTATAGGCTTGTAACTACGTGACATAGTGATTTGAACTCTACATTTAGCTCTGATGTTTTCGACCGCTCAAATTTAGTACAATGTTTGCATGTGTTGCTATTTCGCAAATTTTTGTGTTAAAATAGCAAAAAAGTTCATTTTTACCCATTACACAAAATCGACAAGTCATTCCCTCCCAGAGTTCTTTCCTGGCTACGCGACTGTATATGCCTAAATTACAGGGGTCAAGGGGCCGGTAATGCCCGGAAGCTAGTGACATTTACGGCATTGTATCTTCGACAGTGCAATCTTTACCTAATTTTTCTACTTTTTGGGGGTATATACCCTTCTTGACAATTTTGCAAGGTTTGACTAAAAGGGGGAGGTTCAGACGGCTGGCATATTTTTAGTGGGGGGGCTGGGGGGCGGGCGCCCCCCCCCATTTGGTCCGGAGCCCCCACCCATTTCAGATGGGGTGCCCCCCAAAGCCGAACATTTTTTCCGGAATGACGTTTTTTGCGACTTTTTAGCTGTAGCGAAGTCGTGTTCGTCGGGTTTTTGGGTCCTTTATTGCTAAATTTAGTATTAGCATATCTAGAATAACGTATGAAAGCGTAACATTTAACGCATAATAGCAATTTTTTCGTGTAAAAATAGTGTTTTATCGTGAAAGTGGTGCGCCCCCCCCCATTTTGGCCGACGCCCCCCCCCCACCCATGGGGGGGGCTGCCCCCCCCATAAAATTTTGCCCAAAAATATGTCAGGACGGACACCCTGAACAGCCCCCTCCCTCTGACTCCTGAGTCCTGACTAAATTAAAGAATGTTGTTTCGAAAAAAATTTAAATGAAAAAAATGAAATTTTTTTCACAATTGTCAACATTTTTTATTTAATTTAATTTTTTTTGTAAAACACTGCCTCCGGCTCCGGCTCCGGCTCCGGCATTTTATATCCGGCTCCGGCTCCGGCTCCGGCAAAATTTTACCTCCGGTCGTTCGCTAGGGGGGGGCGATAGTGATTAGTAGTGGACCTATTTTTTAGAGTAGAGCACCTTAAGGGATAAATTTTTTGTTATATAACCCTGTCCACAAATTTGGATCCTCTGAGGTATGAGTGTATGACCCTTTGAAAATAGCATTTTTACTGTTTTTTGGAAGTGAACGTAGGCCAAAGTTTGAAGCCAAAAATGGCTATAATCTTTGTTATTGGACAAGTTTTAGTGCGTTGCGATGTTTTAAGGCATCATCAAGGCTAAGCGGGCAGGATTCTCTAGGCTAAGCTGAGCTGGCAGATTTCTGAAAATTTCGATTTTTTAGTACCTAAACCTGATACTATTCCTAAACCTAAGCCTAAGCCCAAGCCTAGATCAAGGTTAAGTTTGAATTCGGTAAAAAATTGGACGATTCTGGTAAATTTGGCCATTTTGCGGAAGGAACGGGGTCAAAGTGCGTTTGTTTTGGTTCTAAAAAATTGCAAACCTGATTCCGACTGCATTTAAACACGTTTAGAACGGAAAAGACACGGATTTTTGCAAAAACGACTATCACAGAGGGTTCAAATTTCGGGGTCTCTTATATCAGAAATATTATAGAAACAAATTGACTAGGGGTTCTTGAAGCAAAAATACTTCCCGCAATGTGCTCTACTTAAAAAAATAGGTCCACTATCCCCCCCCCAACTATAGGGTTGGCAAGTCTCGGGTTTGCAACCGAGACCGAGACCAGGCAACCGAGACCACCCAAACGAGACCGAGACCAGCCGTGGGAGACCTATTTTAAAATTTGAATTTTAGACACTTGAGGTATTTTGAAACGTGGAATATTAGTGATTAAGTAGGAAAAAAGTGACCACTAGGTTGCGAGAAACATTGTATATAACGACCGCGTGCACGGGATAAATTGACAGACTGGGGTTAAGTGGAGTTTGGGGGGGGGGAATAGTGGACCTATTTCTTTGAGTAGAGCACCTTGGGGGAAGCATTTTTGCTTCAAGAACCCCTATTTCATTTTTTGAATTTGATATGACCCCCCGAAATCTGAACCCTCAGTGAGGGTTGTTTTCACAATTTTTTCGGAAACCCGTGTTTTCTCCGTTCTAAACGTGTTTAAAAATGGAGTCGGCATAATCTACAATTTTTAAGAAACAAAACAAAGACACGTTAACCAGGGTTGGCAGTCTCGGTCTCGTAAAAAACCCGAGACTAGGCTAGGCTGGTCTCGGTCACGGTCTCGGTAGGAAAACCGAGACCTGCCATATGGTGGTCTCGGTATTTCAGATGAGACTTGAAGTTTTCAAAATTTTCCAAGAGCACGAAGATTATTTTTACAATTCAAGTTTCCAATCATATTGCCAAGCATCAAATGGTCAAAACTATCTGCTGCAGAAGAATGTCAGTTCACCGGCAAACTTTGGCGAACTTCAAGTTAAAGTATATAAACTTAGTATATCAAGCTAGATGTCTTACTTAAAGTTTGAGCTAGAATTGGTTGTCTGACTTAGCGATGTTGCATTTGTGTATGTGGAACCTCTAAAGCATACATGGGCAAGACCCGGGATTAACCCGGGATTTTCCCGGGTGGACCGCGGTCGAAGTTGGACCGCGCAGCCCGAGCGGAGCGAGGGCTGCTCTGAGTAACAATAAGGACCGCGTGCATAATAACGGACGTGAGAGTTGACAGCGCAGTCTAACCGTAGATTGAATGCGCAGTCTAACTCGCAACCCTTTGACTGCGCAGTCTAACTCGAGATTGAGTGCGCAGTCCAAATAGTCTGCTCAGTCTAACCATTAATTGACCGCGCAATCCTAATGACTGTGCAGTCTAATTCTAGATTGATTGCGCAGTTAAACAAAAGTTAAACTGCGCAGTCGGTATTTAAGATTTGCGCAGGCAATTAGTAGTTGCACTGCGGCCACTGCGCAGTCCAAATAGTCTGTGCAGGCGCAGTCAAAATAGAGGTAGACTGCGCAGTGCGCAGTCAGTAGGATTGCCCAGCCAATAAGAGTTGGACCGCGCAGTCCAAAACTACAAATAGTCCGCGTAGTCCAACTCTTAATTGATTGCGCATTCCTAATGATTGCGCAGTCTAACTCTAGATTGATTGCGCGGTCCCTCCTTCGGTTTTTATTGCCCGACCGAAAAAAATTTTTGATACGTCTCCAACTGACCAAATTAATTCACCTAAAACTTAACAAAATATATTTTTGTTCTGGGGGCTGCCGCCCCCAGACCTCTGCAACTTTTCGCTCACTATTCGTTGTTATTAGCTTTCATCAACATTAAAGCCTATGCATTTCTACAAGAGTACATTATGCAGAATTTACTTGTGGAATATACTGTCAGATGTGACGTTCCCATCTTTTGTTTTAGTTGTACTTTCGGAAAAATTTTTTGATACGTCTCCAGTTAACCTAATTCAGCCTAAAAATTTAAAAACTCCATTTTTACGTTTTCTGCCCTAGACCCCTGCAGCCTGTGCCTCAGTGATCGGGTTTGCAATGCGAATTTACGTGTTAAAATTACTAAAAAGTGCATTTTAACCCATCACAAAAACTCAGAAAGTCTTCCCCCTGAAACTTTTTTCTAAATGGGCGACTGACAGTGAATTTATTTAGATTAAAAATGACTCCAAACTACATTTTGCAATGGAGCTTCTCGACTGGGGTGAAGGGACCGCGCAAGAAATTGTTAGTTTTCCCGGGTTCATTTTAACCACCTTGCCCATGTATGCTCTAAAGCATTTGGTAAACAGTAAAAGTACTGACCATCATTTACCAAATAGTGCTAAGTTCGTAGCTGATTTGTATTAAAAATTTTCGGGCCTCTGCAACTTTACTAAGCGCGCATTGTGCGGCAGTTGAATTGAATTTCTTGAGCCCGAGCCTTTCAACGCATGTCAAAATATTAATTACCTGAAAAAACCTAGGCACAGTCAAATGCTTTTTAGGCTTTATATACAGTGGTTGGGGCATCAAACTTTTCCCCCACATAACTGTGTCAGCGGGAGAAACTTTTCTGATCCGAACTTCTGATAGTAGCACCACTGCACTAGCACGGACGATTTTACACTGGCACCTGAGTCAGGCTGCCAAAGTGAAAATACATATATATGTATGCAATGACTATAAAACACCCTGTGGTATGCAAAGAAGTGTGCGAAACTTTTAAAAAATAACCAAAACATGACAGAATAGCGGGAAAATATATAATCCTATTTATTCTCCGGCTGTCAATCACCTACTCTCATGGCAGAAGAAGAAGAAGAATTTACTTCAAAAAATAAAGGACCAAACGGTATAGAACAAATAAACAAGCATTGAAAACAAAAATAACAGACTGATAACATGTTAAAAATAAACAGAGAAAAACAAAAACTGAAAAAGTCGTCGCCATGAACTAATAATCACCACAAAATCAGAATAAATAAAAATAATAGTCAAACAACCAACATGTTTAGTTATTCTTTAAAAACCTTTAAAAACCTTTTTAAATTAATAGACTCGCTTGTCAACCGTTCCTTAAATTTCTTAAATGACGGAGCAGAAACGGTAGACTCTGACAATGAATTCCATGGTTCAACAATTCGGTTCGTAAACCAATACTTAGCCGTGTTAGAATGGCAAATAGATTGCCGCAGTTTAAAACAGTGACCTCTCGTAGTCTCGTACGGCTATCCTCACTGAATTTAAACAAGTCATATGGATTCAGAACAGTTATAGCAGGCGGGGAAAAAAACCCACCCCATTTTTTGGGGGGAAAAACCCACCCCAGTTCCGGAACTTGGGTACGTGGTACCGGTCTAAAAATTTGCCAGCGTATAGTACAGTCCATGTAGGCAAACGTATATAAGCGGTATCCAAAAGGGGTCTCGCTGGTATTTTTTATGAGTCAAAAATTGGACCCCCCTATTTTTGACCCGACATGGCTCCAAGGGAGGTGAATTTTGGAGTCTCATTTCTCAGCACTAAGAGATGCGAGCTCAAATGTAAAAACACTTTTACAGATGACTACCCTTCCTCTATTCATGACCGCAGTGGTAGGTCCCTCCTTCTTTCGTACGAGGGGGGGCATGACCGAAATTAGACGGGGTATGGGGGAAAAAAACCCACTTTTTGAAAATGGTCTGGTCATGTCGAAAAACCTAGTAGCTACCCCAAAAGACTCATGGTAGTGCAAAAAGACGTTTATTATTAACACAAATGCGCATATTGACACTTTCTTGATCGAATTCTGGAATATGGGCCTAATAGTCGGACTTTGTCATTTTGAGGTCCCTTTGCAGCGAAAAGTAGTATTTTCTGGTACTATTGCCAGTTTTTTGTATGTTTTTAGCCTGTTAATTTCTCTTGTTTAAACGGCAAATAACCAAACAAAATTAAATTATGGCCGTTACGACCAGTCACAACCACTTACGGTACCCCCCACTGAGTGTCGATGGCGTAAAAAGTAGCCATAAAGTGCAAATTTTGCATGCATTTGAAGCGATATCGCAACTTTTTAGTTGTTTTCAACGTTTTCAGGCGAAATAAAGGTGTTTTGTTTTCAAATCTGAAAATTCAAAATTTTTTAATGGGCTGCGAAGGGCAGTTTTCAAACTTGTGTACCTGAGTCCCCATAGCAAATCTGCGTATAGTTTTGGCATCAGGGGCCTCTACTACTCCGAATACGTGCCATAGAGTTGAAAAACTACTGCTAACATACTTTTCGGGTGATTTATGGGGTGGGTTTTTTTCCCCCACATGGGTTTTTTTCCCCCAAATGGGTTTTTTTCCCCGGCAAGTTTTTGGCTTCCCGCCAAAAAACGGTAAGAGATAGCGAAATGAAACCGGTCCCAGCGAATAGAGCAAGGTTAGGCCTACGATTTTTTTTTGATTTTTTTGGTTTCCCGTGAAAACGTATAGTCTATGAGCTACATGACGATATATGAAAATGCGGGGTTTTTTTCCCCGCCTGCTATAAGCCATGGACAATTCTATACGTAAGGCACAAATCTCGAAACAAACGTCTGAACTCGAGAGTCTCGAGACCTAAAATACTGCATCTCTCTTCATACTCCAGGTTTCTCAAATTCCAGAAATTACGAGTAAATCTTTTTTGGACAGATTCAAATTTCCGAATATCTTGAATAAGAAATGGAGACCAAACTTCAGACGCGTACTCTAGGATTGGGCGAACATAGATACAATATAAGCGAATTTTCAGATCAATATCTTGCGAAACTATACCCGATTGAAGCATATACAAAGCAAAATTGCCTTTTTTTACAACATTCGATATGTGATGAGAGAATTTAAACTTATCGCTAATATATATATGTATATATGCCCAAATCACATACACCATCTGTATAATTTATAACAGAGTTATCAAACAAATACTGTCCTGCTGCGTTATTGAAACCAAGAGGTAAAATAAATGATTTATTAACAGAAATATTCATTTGCCAAATTTTAACCCAATCACTAAACTTGTCTAAAAGTTGAATTCTTACTGGGTTTTTGAAAAATGCCATTGTGTTTTTGAAGTCGAGCTTTGAGCAGCAAAAAACATGTAAAAAAGTTTCTAGAGTATATTTTTATTTTAAAAAATAAAAAATGATGTATATATATTTTTTTGTATCCAAATTTTTTCCAAAATCCGTGTCTTTTCCGTTCTTGGACGTTTTTAGCAATTTTTTCGCGTTTTTCTCGTTTTTGATGCAGTTCACAACAATCTGGGGCAATTGTTGAGTTTTCGGGCCCCCCTTTTTAGCTTCAAGGAGGGGGCTTGTTGCGTTTGGTCAAATCTGAGAGGGGGATTGTCCCGGAATCTGAATTCTGGAAGGGGTGGGCGTGCCCTCCCCCATGTACATCTGCTGTTCCACAATGCATTATGTATATCAAAGTTTTAGTGCATCCACTGGATTGCGCTATTGGTCGCCCAATTGATACCTGCGAGCCAGCGAGACAGCACCGTGACCTGCCAGACGACTGGTGCTCCGACTATCCCACTATTCCACCCGCACAGTCCCATCCCATTGCCACGCTCTGGACTAAGACCTGCCGCAGCCCACTCAGCAGTCAGCAGCACTACCTTGTGTGGGCCATTGTATATAATAATTGCGCGGAGTGTCGCGTGTAGCAGTGACGAGGTTTATGCGCGAGCGGTTGGCCGAGCACTGGACCGGGAGGCATGGTTAGCATGGACACGGCCGTGGAGACTGTCATCACGCACCAACAACAACAGCAGCAGCAACAACATCAGCACAACTCGCCCCCGCCCCGGGGCATCCTACGGAGCTCGCTTACGCAGCCCA
Source organism: Trissonchulus sp. WLG1_4 (assembly GCA_030248245.1). Taxonomy (NCBI): domain Eukaryota; kingdom Metazoa; phylum Nematoda; class Enoplea; order Enoplida; family Ironidae; genus Trissonchulus; species Trissonchulus sp. WLG1_4. The sequence goes on from JASANF010000576.1 coordinate 63,437, forward strand.
CTGCTCCGGTACGTATGGGCAAACATACTTATATACATACTTGTCCGTCCGGAGTTTACTGTGAGCAAGACTATAAACTAGTAGAGGTGTATAAAACGACAAATATATTTGTTCTAGTTGTTGAACTGGATATAATTTTGTGTTACTGCGGCTCATTCTCTCTAGTCTAAGGCATTTTCCCGGCATTTTTTTGAAGTTTTTTTGGGGGGGAGCTCATGTGTCGTTTTTAGTTTTGGACGCTTGGGGCGACAAATCACGAAAACGAGAAAATTGCCAAGTTTGATCGTTAGATTTGAAATTTTTGAAGAATGATATGTTTTCACGATGTTATCAGCTTTTCGGACACTTTTTATTTCTCAGCACCAAGGAGGGGACTAACCCGGGGCTTGTCCAGGAATCTGTGCGTGTTGCGGGGGCTTTCCCATTTTCGGACCCAGAGATCTGTGCTGTGGGTGAAGTTGTGATTTTTTCAGGTGATGGACCGCGAGCAGCCCGGGGGTTCCCCTTCGCCGACCCTGGAGCCGACCGCGGACGCCGTGGGCCGCGAGTTCGTGCGCCAGTACTACACCGTTCTCAACAAGGCCCCGGAGTTCCTCTATCGGTACGCTTCCCCTCGCCTCTCCTGCTATCTGAACTGAAGAATCTAAAATTGTGCCCTTAGTTAAAAAAGTGTTAAAAATTCTTTTTTCTCAACTTCCTAAATACAGTTTTGCGACTGTTCGTGTGTGTGCATGTGTATGTGTGTGTCTTGCGATGTGTGTGTAAGCATACATGTATGTGGGGGGGATGGGACGGTACCCCCCAAATCAAGGAGCGGGGGGGATGGTCCCCAAAATTTGGGCAAAATTTAGAAAAAATGGCCGTTTTTTGCAAAATTTTTGCAATTTTTGGGGTTCTATTTGGACTTTGGTCGATCAGGGGGGGAGGGTCCCCAAAATTTAGCCGGAGAGGCCCCTCCAAAATTTTGACACCGTTGCATGTATATATGTGTGTGAGTGTGCGCGTGTGTCTATAATAATATGTGAGTGTGTGTTTGTTTCAAATGAATGATTCATTAGTGATTTCATTAGTCATGCATAGTCATTAGTGTTTATTTCAGGTTTTACAGCAATGACTCCATCTTCGCTCGTGGCGTGGAAGAGAGCAACCAGGAAACTGAGGTCATCGGACAACAGGTCTGCTTTCGTGGTCTGGCGTCAGTTATTGGTGGCGTACAATAATGTAACAGGGCGGAAATTTTTGAAGGCCTTTCCGGCCAAATTTCGGGGACCCTCCTTCTTTCTGATCGGCCAAGAATAGCCCAACTTTTTGTGGAGTTTCGAAAAAAGTGACATTGTGTACCAATTCTGCCTAAGCTTAGAGGACCCACGCCAGGCCACTCAATTTTTTATAGGGATTGGGGGGGGGGTTCAACGATTCTCACCTTATACTATGATTGGTATTCTCTTAGGGTCAATTTATTCATAAAATGGACTGAACGGATTAGATTAAATGTTAGATTAATTGGATTAGATTAAATTAGATTAATTGTTTTGCAAATTTTTTTACTTTTTTTATAACTGCGTTAACTTTTTATAACTTTTATATTATTTTATAACAACTTGAAAAGAGCTTAATAATAAAACAGACACACACCACAAAGAAAAACTTTTTTCTTCACTTACAAATTAAAAATCTTCCCAAAAAAACACTTCCCCTTTTCTTTTCCTTTTCCCCCCCCAACACACACTCTCTTTATTATATAAATAAAAAAAAAAAAAGTGAAACTGCAAGCTTTAAATTTTGCGCTTACTTTTGTTGAGCGTTTTTTGATTGGTCGCTTTACTCAGTGTTATTTTATGGCATGGCCAAAATTGGATTTTACGTGTTTTTTAATATATATATAATATATTTTGTGTTTGTGTAGAACATCCAGACGAAAATCAACCAGCTTCGCTTCGAGCAGTGCTGCGCCCGCATTGCCAGTGTCCGATCCCATCGATCCGTGCAGGACGCCGTAGTCGTCCAGGTATATATATGGTTCAGTGAATAGTAGACGGATTAAGTAGATTACAATAGATGGATTAAGTAGATTAGATGGAGTAAGTAGATTAGAGTACTGAAGTGGAGTAGGTGGATTAAGTAGATCAGATGGATTAAAGTAGATAATAGTATTGACGTAGAATACATGGATTAAGTAGATTAGATAATGTTATAGGTGTGCGGCGAGCTGAGCAACAACAACGAGCCCTATCGCCGTTTCGTGCAGACGTTCGTGCTGTCCCCGCAGGCGCCCAAGAAGTACTATCTGCACAACGACATTTTCCAGTACCAAGACGAAGTCTTCAAGCCCGGGCCTCCCGCCGACGCCAAGGACGCTGCCGACCCCTCCAGCAATGCCCAGAGACCCTCGAGTTCCATGGGTAGGCTGGAGGGTATATACTTGCACCCCCCCCCCTTAATGCTGGCATTTTTAGACAAAATTTCGGGCATAAGATACAAACCTGGCATATTTTTAGGCCAATAATTTTACTGGGGGGAGGGGCGCCGACCAAAATAGGGCATGCACCAAAGACCAAAGTCACGATAAATCACTTTGTTTTCGAAAAAAATTGTTTTTATACGTACTTAAAGCTTCACTGATATTAGATTTAGCAAAAAGAACACAAACGCCACACCAGAGCGCCATATAGCTACGGCTACAGCTAAGAAGTCGTCAAAGCGTCGTTTCTAAATTTTAGTTTTTCTCAATTTTGCAAGGCTCGGTAGTTGTTCCTCATTCCCCTTCCCTTCTTACATAATCAGGTTGACACTAATCACTGTCTGTTCTAAGTGGGGAGTAATGGGTTAATGAGGACGGTAGACAAACGCCATTAAGAAAGGTCCTACCAGATGTTTAATAAAAATATAGCCATTGAGAGGATTTTCAACCATTTAGATGGAGGTGGTCAACGCTGCCCCCCCCCCCTCCCTAATCTTTTATGAGTGAGATAGTACTCAAGGATCCCTTTGGTTTTTTTATAAACCGGTCAAAAAATTATTTGTTTTTATTATTCAATTTTTTAACATATTTTTTGTTGTAGGCGTTGAGGAGGAAGGAGTGCCCGCGGAGAACCACAGCAGTCTGCCCCCGACCGCCCCCAGTGCCTTTCCCGTCACGTAAGTCATTTTTTTGGAGACAATACTTTTTCAAGTTTTTGTCCGTTAAATTCAAGGGAAAGCCGTCGTCTAGAAACAAATGAATTATTACGTAATGTTTTGCGTTTTGCAATTAGGCCCGGTTCATACTCGTGCTTGTCCTTGTCCCGATCGGTTTGTCCTCAAGCCATACTAAGAAAGCTGCCCACGACTTTTTGCCAAACGAGATCATTTTTTGTATGAAAAACTTGGTGTCGAGTCCAATTTGTATGCAAATGTCTAAACAATATTATCAAATTTTCACAGCAGCTGATTAAAGTTTGTCCGTGTCTCTGTCCCTATGTCCTTGAGGACGGAAGTATGAACCAGGCTCAAGATTAGTCTCGGATTACGTTTTTTGTCTTGCTAAAAAATGGGGAGACAGGCAGTTTGATTTTTTTAATTTTTTTTAGGAACGGAGCCATGATGCACGACGAGCTGGCCGGGGACATGATTGGGGCGCAGGCGGGACCGGGAGGGTTGGCACCGGGAGGGGAACCAGCGGGAGGAACCGCCGAGAGACCGGCCACCGTCACCAGTCCCCACCTCTTTCAAACACAGCCCCCCATGCCTCAAAGGTGACTCAACGGCTCTGAAGCCAAGTCTGAATATTTTTGACATGAGATGGAAAAATCCTGGGCCCGATTGCTGATACCAACAAGTCATACAATTGTAACAATATTGTAAGTAGGAAATCAGGTGTTTCGTTATCAATTATACATCATTTCATCACGAATCACCTATAGTTGCACTTACATTGTTACAACTACAGTAATTTCTAGCAACCGAGCCCAGGGGACTGTTGCTTAACTTTACAAGTCTTACAAGACTGTAACTGCAAAATCAGATGATTCATTACGATTTCATCACATAAAGTCATTACGAATCATATGATTTTGGCATTGTCATAATAATATTATTTGCAGACAAAGTGGCCTGCTAGTGGGTGGTGGCGAGAATGGGAAGGGCGGCAGTGCGGGGGGTCCCTCCGGCGCCCCCTTGTTGTCTAGCCTTGGCGACGCCCCCCCAGGACCCCCTCCGTCTGGAGCCCGCCTGGCCGGCAGCGAGCCCCCCTCGGCACCGGCGGCACCGGGTCAACAGCAGCAGCAGCTGCCCCCCTCCGGCCACCTACAACAGCACCAGTGGAGTCAGCCCCCTCCAGAGGTGGGCTGGGTTCGACCTGGGGACAGTGGCCTGGCAGGGGTGGAGGACGCGGGCCGGGGCGCACCACCGGTACCGGGATCGCAGGAGGCACCGGGAGGGGCCCGGGGACCCGGTGGCTCACAGCCGGATGAGGATGAAATTACTGTGGACGATGGCGGTCGGTTTATGCTTTATGCGTTTAACTGTGCTAGATACCAGGACAGCGTGATTTAGTATATATACGTAATTATAATATGATTATATCATTATTCATTAAGTGAGATACTTGATGTAACTGAGGTATATCATTAAGCAGTTTCAGCTGCGTGATATTATGCATGTTATGCAGCCGGATAAGCTACAATTCCGGGTGTGAAATTAGCACTGTGACTTGTGAGTTTCAGTCTGCCAGTCTTTATGTAGTCTCGTATATTAAAAATATACTGAAATATACACTGGCTTGCACCAAAATAGAATAGCTCGAGAATAGAATAACTCAAAAATAGGTGGTCTTGTTTAACCCTGAAGACCTATTCATTAGATTTGTTTTCACTGTTTCATCGATAACAAGTCCACATTAACTAATTACCATACATTGATTATTATTTTTGAAAATTGTAAGATGTTGAACAGCACTCGAGAATAGCAAAAGAATAAGAATAGCTCGAGAATAAGGTTGATGCAAGCGGCCGATAGTCAAATAATGCGAATACAAGGTGAAGTAGTGTTTTCAGAAAATCAACCGAAGACGTGGGCAGGAGTGGCCAGCAGCAAGGGGGGCGGGGGTCGTGGCGGGGGGGCCCTGGGGGGAGCCGCCATGCCGCAGCCCGGCCAGGGAGCCCCTCCCACCGGCCCCCCGCGAGGCGCCCCCCCTGGCATGCCCCCCGGCGGACGACAGCACTCCGTCTACCCCCCTGTGGCCATGATTTCGCCACAACAACAACAGGAGACCACTGGACCCCCCCACGGCGGTGCTACCAGTCCTGTTCCCCCGCCTGCTCATGTATGTCGGGGTGGTTTGTAATTACTGGGGGGGAGGCATACATGTAACAGCACCTAAATTTTGGGTACCCCCCCCCTTGATGGGATCCCCCTCCCCTGCGTCAGCTCATTTTTGACCCCCCCCTCCCAAAAATGACGCAATTTTTACCTTTTTTGACCAAAAAACGCCGATTTTGACAATTTTTGGCGAAAATTTTTATAAAAATTGCTTAAATTTCACAAAAAATGCCGATTTTTTCAAATTTTGGCCAAAATTTTACTCCCGCCGGGACCCTCCGCTCTCTTTTCCCCATGGCGGGACCCCCCTCCCTCCCCCGGGACCGAATTTTGGGGGAGGCTTCCCCCCAACTACATGTATGGGGGGGCATTAGGATAATACTGTCTTATTTAGTCAGGCTGGAGACAGAAATCAAGTCTGGTCCAAGTAAGCTCTATGTGAGTGAACTAGACCACTATTTTTGTTCTGTTAGAGTCGAATAATTTCCGACAGCCGTGTGTCCATGCAGCCGGCAAATGTTTCAAAAAGTGCTAACCAATGATAAATAAACCGTAGCAAGTAATGAATAAAGTGGAGCTGGCTGGAGGCGTAATTTTGCAGCTATTTTACCGCTAAACTTAGCCACGGCTGCTGTAAAATGAATCGATGTGTGCGAAACCTAGTGTGCACTGTGCATTAATAGGATTAGCATACATTGCATGTCATTTCTCATTGATTCAAGACGATTTTTGTTAGCAAAATGGTTGAAGCCTTCTTGAGTTGAATTAAGACAACTAATAATTGCTGTAATGGCTTGACAGTATGCATTTTTCACTACTCGTCAGCCCTGCTACAGTGCTGATAGCTAGCCAATAGAACGAGACAACATGTAAACATTCTGTCGCTATATTGAGCCACCAAACTTTAGTTGCCTTCGAAGCGATGGAATTAGATGTTTTCTTTTTTTGTGTTCTCTAGGCGATGGGCGGAGGTGGCCCGATGCATCCTCGTACTTTTGCGGGCAGCAGCGGCCCCCCACAGCGTCAGCCGCGGGTCGTGTCGCAGTCCCGTGGAGGGGGCTATGGGGGTGGCATGGGCGGTCCCAGGGGAGGCCTGCCGCCGGGCAACAACTATGGCCAACAACAACAAGGGGGCCCCCAGCAGTACTATGGGGATGGCGGGGGGCGACAGGGGAGCGGAGGGGGCGATATGGGATATGGCAGTATGCGACGGAACACGACGCCGGATGGCAGTGGAAAAGGGGGGCCGGGCGGACCGCAGGGGGGGATTGGGGGTCCTCCCGGACCCCAGGGGGGCGGAAGGGGGTCTGTCTATCCGGATAACTGTCAACTATTCGTGAAGGATATCCCCTGCAACACTGCTGATGATGAATTGACCGAATTGTTTAGGGGTGAGAGTCCGGTTGACAATGCTTTGTAGACAAAAGGACTAGTAATCGGGTTTCTGAACTGCGTCGTCTGACGTCTGAATAGTAAAATATACGGTCCAAACTTGGTTGGGGCTAGTGGGCCGTCTGAGGTCTGAATATTGTTACTCTCTTTCCTGCCTGGCACATTATATAAAAAATTTATCCAAAAGTGCTAATCGAAGCCTAGGTTTCTTGTTCTGACTAAATTTAGGCTCTGGCTTAGGTTTGGGCTTAGGCGTAATTTAAAACATGTTGGATTTTGTATGTTTATGTCATGTGCCAGACAAATAAAAGCTACGTGTTAGAATACATACTAACTACCCCTGGTGTGGAGAGTCAAGAACAACCCTGCCCCCCTCTTACTTTAGATATGACTTATAGTATTGTATTTTAGCGTTTGCCCCCCCCCCATTACTTCTGATTGACTTATATTCTTTATTGTAGAGTTCCCCCCCTCTTACTTCTGACTTTCTGAGTAACTTTCTAAGTATTGTATTGAAGCGTTTGGGCTTCTAATAATATGGTATTGTATGTTTAGCGTTTGGCCCGGTGGCGTACGTGCGCGTGAACCGCAACATGCGCCAGGGGACGTCGGACAGCACGTTTGGCTTCGTGACCTTCGAGAACCAGCAGGCCGTCCAGGTGGCCTTGCAGAGTGCCCAGAACAGCCAGGGCCGGCTGCCCTTCAAGGGACAGGAGATTCTAATTGACCGCAAGAAGCAGAAGGACGAACTCGGATCCAGGCCCCCCTATGGTGCGTTTTGAATAGGGGGGGCATGAGTTTTCTGAGGACGTTTGGGGGATGCTTGTAATATATAGTTGGAGTTATGTAATGTGACAGCATATTATCATTTATTCTGTTAGATTCGATTCAGTTTAATTTAGGGAAGTAATGATTAATTGGTTTAATTGAAGGCTGAAGCCAGCGTGCACTTTTTGTCAAGCCTGGTTCATACTTGTCCTTAAGGACACAGGGACAGAGTGAAGGACAATTTTTGGTCAGCTATCGTGAAGCAGAGAGTCAGTAGTTATTGTGTTTTAGGTCGCGGCGGTCCGTCCCGTGGCGGCATGAACCCGATGGGGGGTCGTGGGGGGCGCGGGGGCATGGCGTCGCGTAGTGGGGGCATGCGAGGGAACCCCAGAGGCGGAGGGGGCAATGTCCAATACTAGCCCACCCCCAAACGCTCCCTCCAGTTCCCCCATGATTTCACCAACACCTCTTTGCGCCGTCTCTGATTGTGAACTGCGAACGCTTATCGGCTACCACACGACTGCATCCTCTGACCTTTGACCCCCCCCAGGCCCCCCCTCTGATTGTTGATTCGACCTTATCATGTCATTATTGTTCGTTCAACATCCATCCTGATTTGATTGCCCCCCCCCCCCTCCCAACCCTGGCCCTGCCCCTACCCTAGCAGCGTGTGTGTCAGACTGGTTTTTGAGGCGTGGCCTCAATATACGTACCTTTTTCTGCAAACTTAGAACCGCTGAACAAAGAATTCGTCACCGGAAAATTCACCACACTTTCCCTGCCCCCTCCCCCTTTTTTCCTTTAATTTTCTCTGCACTGTTATTGTACCAATACTTTTTTCAACATCCACCCCCCCCCATCCCAGTTTGTTAGTTTTGTTGTTCAGCTCAGTTCTGATAATGTGTTTTTTCTGTTCATTTTGTTTTATTTTTTTCTGTGCTGTTCTTGAATGACATATAATTAATGGGAAATGGTTTTTTAGGTAGTTTTTCTGTGGACTTTTGAGTAGATAAAGTGAAATATATAGTGTGTTTTCTCATTGAACTATAAGTAAAAAATATCTGACACTCTGACAGGCTAGGTATATTGTGAACTGTATTTTTGTACTAGTCCCTTTCTGTTTTGTTTATATGATTTTACCTTAGTTTATATTATCAGTGATAGAACAATACATATATAAATATTTTAAGGGTCTTGTCATTAAACTGCGCTTATTCACATAACTGGCATGTCTAAGTTATACTTGGTATGTCTTAGTAAAGCCCGGTTCATACTTGTCCTCAAAAACATAGGTATATATACAGGGACAAGGAAAATTTATTTGGTCAACTTGTGCGAAGCATTGACTTAGGTTCGGCTGTTTTTTGTCTACATACAAAACTAGACTTGACCATAGATGCACATGGGGGGTATGGAGGGTATCCACCCCCCCTGAGGGGGGTCGGCAGCCCGCTTATACATTCGGCACCCCCCTCCCTCAACCTACAACCGTTCGTCCGATGGCCAAAAAAGTGACCCAAAAATGCGTAAAAAATTGAAAAACGAAAATTTTTTCGCCTGCGGCCAAAAAAGTACCCCAAAAATGAGTTAGAAATCGAAAAAGTGAAAGAAAAATTTTTGTAGGGACCACCCCCCCTTCCGCCAAGGGTCGGGCACCCCTTCTCGCCGATTCCCTCCGTGCATCTGTGGACTTGACCCGAATCTTTTTTATGCAAAAATATCACTCGTTTGACCTTGTAGTTTAGAAAGTTGTAGGAGCTGCTTGAGGACAAAATTATACGGACAAATATTAACCGGACAGTATACAAAACTAGTCAAAAGTGGACATACTGGCATAATCATACTGGACAGCCCGTTTTTTTATCCGGTAGGAATTTAAAAGCTACGGTGATATATATAATTGAAACGTGAGCTGTTTATCTTGCCAAATAAGTTTAAATATAACCCGGCAAATCTGATTTCATTAATACGGTTCTCGGTTTTAATGACAAGACCCTTTGATGTTTGTCAAAAGTAGAGATAGAGTGGTTGCAGTTGAACGATTATGTGACGTTTCCATTTGGACAAGCGGCTTTGCTATCCTCTATCTCCACTTTTACAATCGTATTATGCGTATGCAGCAATATTAAAGTGATAATTTTCAGTTTGTTTGAGAGTTTGTTGTTGTGATACTATTTTGTATGCATTAACATAATATCTTACAATTTTTGCTTAAATTTTATTGGTTATTTGAAATTCGTTCTCGCCA
>JASANF010000578.1:0-22561 GCA_030248245.1 Trissonchulus sp. WLG1_4
CAATTTAGGGGGTTGATAGCCCATCTGGGGGGGGGGGAGGGAGCGGAAGCGGAGTCAGGTTGGGGAGGTTCCCCGGGAGCACTCCCCCACACGCCTAATTTGAAGAAAAAACCTGCGAAGCATCAAAAATAATTTGCCGCATTGGGGTAGGAAGCGAATTAAGGCCGAAAATAATTCCCCCCACAACCGAATGTAAACCCTAAAAAAGTGTGAACCGATTCAGTCAAACAATTTCCTCAGCATATAGTCGCTGAGAAGTCACTGTTCCAATGATAGCAGCAGATTTTCATTTGATAGAATATTTTTGCCTAAATCAAATCTAATTTTGCGCAATATTAAAAGTAAAGTTTAATTTCTAGCTAAAGCTTACATCCTACAAACTTCTAACCTAGTATATATATTCGAATTTCGAAAGAGCGTTCATTTTTGACCCCCCTCGGGTTGGGGCTGGGGGTAATCGGCTTTTGACCGAGACCAAGACCAAGACGTCCAACCAAAATTTATATACATATAATACATAATCATTGCAGTGGTAATGGATGCTCGTAAAGAATACGAGAAGGCTCGCCAGCGGGCCCAGTTGCAGCAGTTGGGAGGCCAGGCAGCCAAGCAGTCGGCCATCAGTGCTGATGCCATGATCTCCAAAATTCTCCAATCCAACGCCAGTATGGCTCCGACCCCCCGCGCCCCCCAATCGCAGCAAACCTGGTACGCACAGGCCCCCTCTCGACCAGCGACTCAACAGCAGCGTAAGTATATATGTAATTTTCGAAGTATTTATTTACTTAAACCTCAGAAACACGGCAGAGTGAACTTTAGGGGCTGGTTCTGGAGTTTTAGTTTAATATCTGTTTGTCAGCAATCTGCAGTGCTCTAAACTTTCGGAGACCATGTGGCAAATTCGGGGAAAACGAGCCTGTAGCAATATATATCTTGCCGTTGCCATTCTGACACTGTATGAAGGCTGGGTTCCCCATTGAATAAGAGAGTGTGTGTTTGTAAAATTCCACACCGTTATTGACCGTTCTTATTCCAGGGGGCACTCCGACGCCTCTCTCAGTGGCCTCTCTGGCCAGTGGCACCCCTCTGCCGACCGCTGTCCCGTCACGACCCCCCGCCCCCCCTCCCCTACCCCGTTGGCTCCAGGAAGGCCCCCTGCCCCAGGCTTACGCTGATTGGCTAGCCCACGTTTCCCCTACGCCCCAGCAGCCCCCAGATACCGGGCTGGTCTACCAACTGCTGCTGACCAGTGGACTGCCACGACAGGTGCTGAGCTATATCTGGGCTTTGGCTAATCGCACCCTGCCCGGACGCCTAACTGGACATGAATTTTGCCTGGCGTTAGCACTGGTAGCCTTGGCTCAGGTACATTATATATTGGTTGTTCTTGCAGCGTGTAAAAGATGTTATACGATAGATTATGCGATTGTGAAATTGATAGAAAGCTAGGGAAGCCAAAGCTAGGAATAAATGGCGTATTAAGCTAGCCTACTGTTATTGCTGAGCGACTGTCTGTAAAATGCGTAGTAAAAGGAGTCGACAGTAAGTCATTTGTTTTTTTGGGAGGCGGTCCCACATGGGCGGAGTGAGGTGAATCCCTCCGTGACCGAGTAAGCCTACTCACAGGTTGGTTTTCACTCTTTGCATCTTTTCATTGTACTGCAATAGCTCAGAAGGCGCATCGTAGAGCAGCTTGCATTTTTCGAGCTTTCTCATTGCGAAATCTGGATTTTCACATAAAAATGGTTACCACCTTTGTAAGACCAATTGCTGAATATAATTCCCCCGTTCTCCTGAAAGATATAGATACCATTGAAAATGTTCAGCGTCGTTTTACCAAACGGATCCCTGGTCTTAAAAATGTATCGTACCAAAATCGTTTACTTCAGTTGAAATTGAAATCATTGGAAGAACGCAGACTTATTATTGATTTGGTTACCCTTTTCAGGATAGTTAAAAATGATTTTGGGGTGGATTTTTCAGAACTTTTTACGTTCTCAGTAGACGGTGGTACTCGCGGTCATAAGCTAAAATTGAACCTTCCAAGATTTCGATTAAACAGTTTCATGGCTTTTTTCTCGTATAGAGTCGTATATAGATGTGTGGAATCAGCTACCCATAGCGGTCGTTTCTGCTAATACTTTGAATATGCGTAAAACAGATTTAGAAAAATTCAATTTAAGATCGTTTTTACTGGGGCGAGGCCTTCGATGACCAGACAAGTGATCTGCCTTGTCCCTTTTTCTCAAAACTTTCACAGTGATTACTTTTTATATATATATTTTTTGTTTCGTTCATGTATATATGTCGTTTGCTTTTTCTTGTTTCTACTAACTTACGTTGCTACGATCAATATAATGGTCGGTAGCGTTTTTACTAACTTTTCGGAACCATCAGCTCTAAGAATTATGTAATGTTTACCTGTTTGTAAGCTGATGGAATTTTTGAGGAATAAAACTCTTCTTCTCTGCTTCTTCTTCTTCCAAATAAATTAAAAATGATTATTTTGCGGCCAACCGACAATTGCTGCTCTTTGCATTTCCTGCATCAGCTGCTCATGTACGTTCGCAACCAGTGTTTTTTTTGCGTCAAAAAGTGCGAAACGCCGCACTTTTTTTCCGAAATTTCACACTTTTTTTTGGCCATGTGCGTCCCGTGACGCACTTTTTTTCGGCTGAGGCTGAAGGATGTCATAGCTAATTTGGCCAAAAAGTGCCGAAAATGACATTTTCGTCGTGAAAATTTTGAAAAATTTTCCAAAATTGCGTCGAAACCATCAAATTTGTAAAATTTTCTGACGTGTCTAACGTTTAAAACTTGATCTGTATATACAGCTACAACTGGTTGAATGACAGTTTACAACCTATTATGATTAGTTATGATTAAGATTACATATGATTAGAACAAATGCCAATTAGAACAAATTAGAACAATTGTCGAACCATGCCGCATCAATTAATGCCGATAGATATTTAGATGATTGCCGCGCGCCCGCGCTAGTATTAAAATGTGGAATAGGAGAATTCTATGACATATATCTGCTGAAACTAGCTGCGTGTTTACAGTGTTAATAGCTCAGTTCCTGCCAACCTAATTTGGCGTAAAGATGCCGTCTCCAGGGGAACTGAGTTAAGTCAAAAACACCAAATATATACTTGGCTTCTGGGGGCTGCCGCCCCCAGACCCCTGCAACTACTGCAGTTCCCGTTTTGTACTTTTTCAAGCAGTGAATTTTTACACAAGGGTGCTCGCTTTTATTGCCTGGTCGAAAAAACTTTTCGATACGTTTCCAATTGACAAATTTGGACTAACAATAAAAAATTTTCCCATTTTTTTCCTGGGGGCTGCCGCCCCCAGACCCCTGCAACTTCTGGCAACATGGTCTTCCATTTTCAATAAATTCACATTTTTATGTTAATATTGAAACAGTGCATTTTAAAACCCATTACAAAAAATCAAAAAGCCATTCCCCCCGAAATTTTTTAAATGTAGAATTGAAAATTTTTTCAGAAAATTTTTTTGAAATCCCAAAATCGTAACTGAGGACGGCCATTGCCATAATAAAGTGATTTTCACCTAAAACTCGTTCATAGATAGCATTATAACCGCTCTGCGCACTTTTTTTCAAAATGACGCAAAAAAATTTGGGCATGTGCGTCAGACGACGCAAAATTTTTGACGAAAAAAAACACTGTTCGCAACACTGAGCATTTTTCAAATAGACTAAAATCTGTAGTACAGAACATTTATATACACCTTTGGTCTCGAGACAAAATTTCAGATTAATCTGACAGACACATCTTATTCAGTCAGTCTGAGCCATTTCATAAATATTCTGGCTTGTTTATTTTCAGCAAAATCCGTCTGCCGCTCCCAGCATTGAAATGTTGGCGCAGTTGAAGGGGGCTCCGGTTCCCAGATTGCCTGGTTCGGGCGGCACTACTGGCAAACCGTCGTCTACCGTTTCTTCTGCGATCAGCCCAGTGGTGCAGTCACGATCAGAAACTAGTTCGGGTCAGTGGATGTCATTTTAACGGTTTTAGTCCACTACTGATGTTCAACAGTGGCAACATCTTGGTCTAAAACCTACTCTATACCTGTAATTCTGTCATGTTACGTATTTTTCTTCCTGGGATCTTTGTTTATTGTTTGAAACTAACGATTACATGTTTTTACTACGCTTCATGCTATTTGCGTTCAAAATGCGTAGTCAAACGGTATTTCAGGTCTGGGGCGTAGCCAGGAAGGTGAAGCCCTCTCAGAAATATTTTGTTTGAAATTTTGCACATGGGTTTCCCTATGGTTGTATGGCCCGGCCGGTACAAATTGACAATATCTGTCCAAATGGCCCGGCCGGTACAAATTGACAATATCTCTCCAAATGACCAAACTCGGCCTAAAAATAAAAAATTCTCAAAATTATTTTGCCAAAAGAATGTCAATACTCAGTATATACCTTCTTCTGTCCCAAACCTAATGGACTTTAAGAAGTTCAAACCGAAACAATTGCTGCCGTTTTATCCTGCACAAGAGTGGATAAATGTACCCTGGCAATTTAGTAGTTCCGTGAAAAAACAATTGTTTTTCTTGCAGCCGCCGCAGATGATGATTTTGGAGAGTTTGCCGCAGCCACCACAACCACCGCAGCCTCAATGGCGCCACCGACCACTGCGGCTCAGGTGTTCAGTGTGGCTGCCAAGCACTCAGCCCAGCAACAGGCCACAATTGACGCAGCCATGGGCGACCTAATGTTGCCTGATTCCTGTCTGGACCGCTATGCCAGTCTCAGACAAATGGGGGATCCGCCCCTGCCCGTTCTAGCCCAGATACAGGAACCAGCCCCCCAGCCGGCCAAACCTACCTCGACCCCGGGTCCCCTGGATTATCTGGGGGGCCTGAGTGTCCCCTCCACTGACGCTAGACCCAATGAGTCACCCAGTTTGCTAGACGAACCAGCGACTGATAAAACTTCCGTACGCAGTCTAGACTTGGGGATGCCGAATGTTGGCAGCAACTCTTCGAGTGGGGGACCGCCCGTTGAAGATGTGCTATGCAGTGATTTGATCATGCCACAGGGTATGACTGTTGAGTTTTTGGGTATTTGGTGTGGAGTAGCTGTTAGTGTTTTGTTTGCCAACTGTTTAGATATAAGATCAACTCTGTAACCGTAACCAGTAACTACTGTACTGTTTTGTGTCTAATTATACGTTAATGTAATTAATCATTATGTACGTTAAGGTACCACATCTCTTCATTGATTGGCTGATGCTTCCAGGGACTTAGGTTACGGCTCCGGCTTTGTCTTGGGCTTAGGCTTAGGAAGAAATAAGCCCAATAATTCAATTGTTAGTAGCGTATATTGCGAGAAGACATGAGCGTTCACACTCAGGAACCAGAAGGACATTGCAACAACACAACTCGAGTAGTCTTTTGACTGGCTCAGTTGTGTCTGTTTCAGAGCCCTCGTGCAGTCGTGCCGGACCCAGGCTCCCGGCGCCCATCTACGACAAATACGCGGCGGCCAAGGAGGCCATTCCGGACGGCTGGGACAGCGGCGGTGGCGGGCAACGGGAACTGGCGGTCTGGACGGAGTGTCTGAGTGCCTGCGAGGGACTGCTGCGTCAGTCGTGGGAAGTGCTGGGACGATGCAGTGAGGAGTTGTTGGCAGACGTGGTGGCGACGGCCAAAGGACAGCAGCATTTGAAGGGTAGGTGACCTGGGGGGGGGGGATGGGTGGGTTTTTTGACAAGCGTTTACATAGAGGCTCTGAACCAATCAGATTTAAGCATTGTCACGTGATTTGAGGGGTTTGTTTTTGAAAAATTATAAATTGTACTTGTACATAATTGCTGTACTAATGTACTTAAATATCTTGTAATATTGTACTGTTTGTTTAATCGTAAGCCTAACCTGAACAAAAGAGCGGTGTAGGCAAGTGCTTTATATTAGCTGAGTTTTTCTCCTGTGTCAGTTTATGGTGGTGATTTCGCAGAAGAGATAAGGCTTGTAATGTGATACCAGACATAGTGAAGGATACACGTTTGAATGTGTAGAAGTATTTTGTTTGTTCAATTTATTGCGTGTTTTTTCAGGGCTTAGTGAAGTCTACCAAGTTGGCCTGAGAGTGCGGGTTTCTTGTAGTGCTTTGGGTGCGTTCTTTTGGACTTTGCTTCTTCTCAAACTATCTTCAGTACGCTGCTATTACTTAAATAGAGCAAGCAAAGTAATTTTTTAGTAAATTATAATTCAAGTTTGCAGATTCCTGTTTTTTTTTCATTCAAGTTGCTAGTTATTTTGTATATAAGTTATTTTTCCATCGTGATTGTATTTATTACAATCGCCAAAAAAGTGCGTAAACAATTTCGATTCAGGTTGAGATTCGAAACTACTAGGTTTAGTAAAACTTTAGTAAAAATAGATTTTTCAATACATCATTAAATACATACTAAAATTAAAATAAATTACTGAATGCCATATTGATTTTTTGTAGCCATTCCATCGGAGCATTTCACCAGTCTAGCTTCTCAGCTGGAGTCAGTTTGGTCTGATTTGAACTCCTTGTGCAGTCTTGCTGAATTTCTGGTGAGAAATCTGTTGACATTGGCTTTTGCTAGGAAGACTATTGCCTTATTGTGGTATAACAAAAATAAATATTCGTGCTGATCTGAGTTGTTGACACAGAGCAACATGAAAACAAAAGATTTGGATGTTTTATCAACGTGATTTAAATCATAGCTTATGATAAAACAGAAATTGATAGAACATAGACACCATCTTGCTGTGATTATGAATCGTGATGAAGCTCGGCTCAATTTTTAGAAAAGGCAAATTTTTTTATAATATGCTCTGCATCTGGGTGTTTTTCGCTTGCAAATTTTTGCAATTTTGCGAACAGCTTGAAAATATTTACGCATGCAAATGAAAATTTTTTCGCAATGACTTACTTTTGTTATCAATGTGATGCATTAGTGTTTGGAATAAATGTTCATAAACTATTTTCCGCCTGTATATATGACGCTTATATGACGAGTATTATTTTTACCCTTTTTTGACCAAAAACCATTTTGAAAGTTTTAAGGAAAGAAAATATGTATGGAACCGCCCTGGGAATTTGTTGAAATCTATCACAATTTTCACAATTCATTCTCAGCTGTAAAGATTATTCAAACGACCTAAAAGTGACCAAGCCTGAAAATGCTAACATTTTGGACTATTTCGTTCTGTCGTCGCCTCTGGCCCCTGCATATTGTAGCTTGGTGTTTCATGCTGCCGTTGTGATGCTATTCCGCCAACAAGTCACGTAGCATTCACTTCCCCACAGAATTCTACAGCTGAGCAAAACTATGCTTACCGCGTGAACTATATAAACTTGGAAAAAGACTGACACTGCTGTATTGTTTGAGCTAGGAAAAACGATTTGAAGGACGTTTCAACAGTTGAACAAAAGCGTTAGAAATCCCGATCCTAGAAATGTCTTTATTTAAATTTCAGGGCGGTATTCGCGGCGACTGGTTCAATTGCTGTCTTGTGGAAACGAATGCGGCGGGCAGTGTGCTAAGTCAGCCCCCGCAATCCAGTGCCAAACAGGTCCCCTGCGGCATATGTCTGACTAACATCGTGTGTCAAGGGGGGCCCCACGCAATGGCCCGAAGACTGGATTATGCCGGGAAAGCTTATCATGCCGCTTGCGCTAATCTCTGGATTAATTGCGTGGAATCTCTCCTGCCTGCTCTAGAAGTACCAGCCCTTTTATGAGATTAAGCTTAATCTCATAGTTAATTTATTTATTATTATTATATCAATAATTAATTGGTATTAATTTATACTCGCTTCTGTGATGACGTTTATTTTAGAGACGATATATGTACCTAATATTGTGTCAACCTAGTCCGAGATGTTATTTATTTCGTCAACTGTTATGGATTGTAAACTATTATGTCCGATACGCTAAATGGATTTGATTATTCGTAATCATTCTAATTCTTGATTCGATGGAACCGATGGACGCTATTTTATTGGCCGTTATGGGTGCTTGGTTTGTGACTAACAACAATTCCCGCAGAAACTGTGACGTTTGGGGTCAGTTCAGGCGTTCCGCCGAGTGTTCGTTTAGCAGACTTAATTGCTAAATAAGTCGGACATCACAAATACAATAGAGTTGCCTTTGCTTCGCAATTGGTCAGTAACCCGACAATTACGTACCTTAATGTTTGACGTATAGTAATATAATGATGGCGTGATTTTTATGTGATTTTGACTGCTAAAGGAACAAACGGCTGAAGGTTTGAATAGGCCAGTAATTTATTATGAATAATTAATATTATGTACAAATTAACGTATAGTACACTTTTTTGGAACTGTGAAAATTGTGTTGGTTAGTTGTTGAAAATTTACGATATCTAGTATATTATATCGAAAAATATACGAACGTGAGTACGTGACTCTAACGAACGTTCATACGTTGACTGACGCCAAAAAGTTGGTTATTTTAACATCCAGAATGTTATGTTTTTATCGGTTTTGTAGTTACTTTCCCATTTCAGGAAAAAACAATCAATTGTAAAACCAAAACTTTATTTATTCGAACGGATTTTTTATGGTTACTCTGAAGAATCGATATTTGTATTGTTTATTGTGCAGCTAAAGCTATGCGTGTGTCAGGTTAAGTAAAGAAGCCATAATTCGCTTTATTGATGTTACCGTACTGACTACTGAAATCTGAATGAAAATTGGTGAGCTCTGAGACAAAATACAGGGCATTTTTGTGACTGCTTTCTGTCACGTACAATAGCCGAATTCATCTCGTTTCGTATTGAAAGGTGTTTTTTGTTTTGTCTCAGGGTGTTTTTTGGTTACGGTGGACTGCACCAAATCGGATTAATTTAAGTCTCAGATTGAGCTAAGCTCCAGTGAAATAGAATTAGTTAAATAATAGCTAAATCACAGCTAAACCTCAGTTTTTAACTAAATCTTAAGCGCCAACTGTGGGGCGAACTTGAACCAATTTAAATAGATTAAGCCTGAGTTAAATAGGTTTAAGCAGTTACTCCAATATATACTTGTGTACAATTTCAGTCAGAAAAATTTCGGGGGGCATTCCCCCATTCCCCCCGCGCGCATTCCCCCATTCCACCCGCGGGCAACGCCCCTGTAACAATATATTTACTATTGTTGCACTCATTTACACTCGTTCGTTTAGAATAGTTTTTTTCGTGAAAAGGGGGTCTCCGTTTTTTTCGTGAACCTTGCTGTGTTTGCTTTGCAGAGTAATTTGATTTTAAAGATTTCATATTAGTTTGGTTGTGTGCTCGTCTAACTAAAATATAAATTAATTCACAACTATTTTGATCACAGATTTTAATTAGCAGTTAGTGATCACACAAAATATCACACGTTAAAGCAAAAGCAGCCCCGTTCATACTTGTCCCGAGAGGTGTGTGTTTGTCCAGAAGGCGTCTGTAAGCCCAGTTATTTATGACTGCCATGCAAATTTGAGTTCCTCCCAGAGTTGCTAATGTTTGGTGTGTTTCGGAAGGTGCTTACTGGATTTCTTCGGATTAGGTTAAATTATAATTTTCAGGTTTAATAACTCAGCACATGATTTAAGTAGCACACTAAAATTTAGCAGTCGCTTTTGTAGGGCCTGTTCACAAATTCGGTTTAACTTGAATAACTCAGTTAATGTTTTTGCACTGGGTTACCGGCAGTCTTACCCTTGCGTCTTACGGACAAATATGAATCAGGGCTAAAAGTGCAAGCAAACAGACATGACAGTAAACAACTATAACTGCAATCAGAGTGAAATAGAACGAGTGACAGGAGTTTGAAGAAGTTTGACCTTAGTTCAAGTCATCAACTATATATGTATATATTTTTTATTTAGAAAACATTTATTTAGTAAACCATTAGAGAAAAAGCTCACCATTGTGTGCTCACATACGAGCTCTTTAAAGAGTAATGTTATCTTCAAAGGGGACTGCGTTTTTCCTGTTGGGCCACAGCCCAACAGGTCTTTAATTTTGATCCTGGCATCTTAACGTAGTCTTAGCGTTAAAGTGTTCATGTGCGGAGTGGGTTTTACACGTCTTTTACCGTTGCTCTGCATCTGTCACAGCTAAAATGCCTTGCACAATCAGTGTGTTGCTGCTTTGGTGGTTTGTGAAAAGTACTTAGGAAATGCGAAAGTCTGACAAAAAAGTGATCAACTAGGAATCGACGACATCATCTCAAGGTTGCGAACCCAGCAAACTTACCACTCGACCACTCAGTTCTGATTCCGTGGAAACCTAAAGCTCAGCGTTTACAAATTCAAATCACAAGCGGTCTTTTGCATCAAATAGAACAATATCTTACCGAAATGTATGCCGTGCATTTAGACTTAGCCTTTGATTTTGTTTTCAGCACTAAAGAAAGGTCCTTTCCAAAATATTAGGATTTTTATTAACAGTTTGCTCCGCAGCCCTGAATCATACGATTACCTGTTGGGGGTGAAAGCTGGTAAGGTTTTTGGCATGTTTATATATAATCCCCAGGCATGTCCCCCAGTTTTTTAATAACTAGTCAAGTTACTCAGAAAATAGCTCAAAAGCAACGCACCGAAAATTAAACATATTTTCTTGTAATTAAAGCCCGAGAAAAATGTCCACAGATGAAATTTCGAAAAAGTGAAAGCAAGAGTACATAATGGGAAGAGTATGACACTCTTCCCATCGGCCAGCTTGGCAGCGCGGTAGATGCGTTGCACAATAACGGCCAAAAAGGTACCCAAATGGGTACCCCTACCCAAATGGGTACCTGGTACCCAAACGGGTCCTGCAGGTACCCAAATGGGTACCCCAGCGTTCTGATTGGGCCCTGCAGGGTACCCAAATGAGTACCCCTACCCAACTCGGTACCGGAGGTACCTAAATGGGTACCAGGTACCCAACTGGGTACCTGAGGTACCTAAATGGGTACCAGGTACCCAAATGGGTACCCCCTCATCAGCCAATCAGATTGCAGCAGCCTTTAGCTCCGCCTACGAGCAAGCTACCGTAATCGCACGTGCAGCGCTATATGTGACGTTGCGAGTAATGCTGTCTTTACATTTTTTAGCATTGTTCTGCTCCAACGACTTATTATAAGACATAAACAAAGTCTTAGTTAACTGATGGAACTTATTTTTTTAAACAATCGCTGTACAAAGTGCTCATTTTTTGCCTTTTTTATGCAATTTTTTAAGAAAATCTCATTTCAGCTGCGTCTTTGTTAATTAAAATCGTTTTGTAAAGTTCCATCAGTAAACCAAGACTTTGTTTAGGTCTTATAATAAGTCTTTGGGGCAGAAAAATGCTAAAAAATGTAAAGACAGCATTACTCGCAACGTCACATATACCGCTGCACGTGGGATTACGGTAGCTTGCTCGTAGGCGGAGCTACAGGCTGCTGCAATCTGATTGGCTGATAAGGGGGTACCCATTTGGGTACCTGGTACCCATTTAGGTATCTCAGGTACCCAGTTGGGTACCTAGTGTTGTATCACTAGGGCTACCCCCTGCTTGGGGTAGACTTTTCCGCAACAATAAAATGTCGCAATTAGCCTAAAAACGCGTTTAAATGAACCTATTCACACTTCATCGCTCGTCACAGTACGTATTTCATGCATGTTTCAAATTGGCGGTATTTGCGCATGAATAAGCGCTCCGCATTGTGCTCTATAGTTTTTATAACAATAGAAAGGCTGCCGGTTATTCAACCTGCCTAAATTGCAGGCTTACACGTGTTGGATCGATGACGTGTAGTGTGAATAGGCTTTTATTTACATTTTTATAAAATATACATTTCATGTTAAAATTACCATTTAAAATTTATATTTAAAATTATTATTTCAATTTGTTTTATATTTTGAATACTATTTTGGAAAGGGGGACGTAGCCTGAGTTCGAATTGGCCGCATTGAAATTTATATATATTCTACTCTGGTGTGACTGGCTTAGACTAGTCAGAGATTTTCACAACGACGGGGGGAGGCGCGCTCACGCTGGAACAGGGGCTAGGTAGTTAGGTGTGCGCGTCAATAAGATCTAGGGCTAGGTCCCCTGAGTCTAGAAACATGTTTTAAGTTAGGTTGTTATTTTCTCTCGTTATAACATTGTTTTGTTGATTTTATGCTGAATAAAAGTTTCAATTTTCAATAAAATTCTGAATCTGTAAAACTGCCTCTTTAGGGCTTTTTAGGGCCTCCTGATTGTAGTAGCCCTTGGAGGGCTTTGTGGCTATTTGTTGGGGAATTCGTGTGTGTGCCCCGGACCTAGTTAGGGCAGATCTGTGAGCGATTTAGGGCACTTTGCCCCGGTTTTCACCGTTATAGCGCGTTCCACTTGGGCTCGGGCGCACGGTCAATTCTGCCCTCTGGCCCTCGCCTTTTCGGCCCAAACTCCAAGAGCCCCGTGGTTCGCGGTATAACAAGTGGCGACCGTGACAGGACGCTAAAATTTTACGCTAAATTCAAAAATTTTACTCCCAGGCCAGAAAAATGGGGGGGGGAAGGGGGGAGAGGGACAAAAAAAAAAAATTTAAAAAATCCACCATCCACGGGCCTGGGCTTAGGCCGGGGAAAAAAAAAAATAAAAAAAAAAAAAAAAAAAAAATATGGTCCCCCGGACCAAAACAATACGCTGAATTCAAAAATTTTACTCCCGGAGCGCAAAAATGCCGCTGGGAGGTGTCAGGGGGGTCAACAAAATTCCCCTGAAAAATCTAAAAATTTTTAGGCTTAGGCTTAGTGCATCGTTAAGCACATAGTTGAGAAAAACTTTCTGAAAAACACTTTTCTAGGGTCAAAATTTTACTCCGGTTCGTTCAAAACCGGTCTCGGAGCTCAAAAATTGCTCTGGAGGGCGTCCCCCTCACTTTTAGGCTTAGTGAAAAATTTTAGCTCAGAAAATTCCAAAAATTTTCCTGAAGCGGGCCCCTCTCACTCAAAAATTTTGTGTTTTGTGTTCCTAGGGGGGAGACTACCTATTCTACCCTAATTTTTGGGGCCCCACTTCACTTTCTTCCACTAAATTTCCTTCTTTTTTCTTTCTTCTTCGGGCTTCCGACCCAAGCCCTTTTTCCCAAAGATCCACTAAAAACACAGAAAAACCAATTGAAAAATTTTCCCGGGGACAGGGAAAATTATTGGGGGTGTATTTCTGTTATTTTCTCTCGTTTGCCGGGATGTACCGGCAGTTTTCAGAAAATTCGAGGGGGGGGAAAGTCAAAATTTTGACATTCAAAAATCCAAAATAATTTTGGGTGGGGCTTAGGAGTGGCTATTTGGGGCTACGTGCGTGACCCTAATATCCTTTGTCACGGTCGCCACTTGTTATACCGCGAACCACGGGGCTCTTGGAGTTTGGGCCGAAAAGGCGAGGGCCAGAGGGCAGAATTGACCGTGCGCCCGAGCCCAAGTGGAACGCGCTATAACGGTGAAAACCGGGGCAAAGTGCCCTAAATCGCTCAGAAATCTGCCCTAACTAGGTCCGGGGCACACACACGAATTCCCCAACAAATAGCCACAAAGCCCTCTAAGGGCTGCTACAGTCAAAAGGCCCTAGGAAGCCCTAAGGAGGCAATTTATAGGTTCAGAATTTTATTTTAAAATGAAACTTTTTATTTATTATAAAAATCAACAAATAATTATAACAAGAGGAAATAACAAAAACCTAGCTCAAAACATCAGTCTAACTAAGGGGACCTAGCCCTAGAACTCACTGGCGCGCACACCTAACTACCTATCCCCTGTTCAAAGCGTGAGCGCGCCTCCCCCCTTCTTCTTGAAAATCTGTGACTGCCGTGAGCCAGTCACACAAGAGTAGAATATATAATTTTGCAAAGCGGCCAGTTTGAACTCAGGCTACGTCCCCCTTTCCGAAACAACGCTCAGAATACAAAACAAATTAAAATAATAATTTTGAATATTAAATTTAGATACTATTATTAACGTGAAAAGTATAATTTATAAAAGTTTGTATAAAAGTCTATTCACACGACACGTCATTGCTCAAAAACGTGTAAGCCTACAATTTAGGTATATTAAAGCGCTGGCAGCCTTTCTATTGTTATAAAAACTATGGAGCAGAAAACGGAGCGCTTATTCATGCGCAAATGCCGCCAATTTGAAAAGTACGTAGAATACGTAACATGACGAACTGTGACGTGTGAATAGATGCATTTAGACGCGGTTTTAGACTAATTTCGACATTCTCTTGTTGCGGAAAAGTCTACCCCGAGTAGGGGGTAGCCCTATTGATACAACACATTAACACTTTAACGTTAACACTGCATTAGGTTTCCAGAATCAAAATTAAAGACCTGTTGGGCTGTGGCCCAACAGGAAAAACGTAGACTACAGGCATAATTTAACCGTACCAGCTTCAACGCAGCCAGGAGTGACACAAACGTTGTCGGTAGTCGTCACAATGGCGCCATCCTGAGCAACGGCTGGACCCGTCTCAGTCGTGTAGAATCCGGTGGTGACATTTGCAAAACATTGAAACAACTGGTACAACTGGTATATTGGGCCCATGGCTTATTCTGGTACCTGTTAAATACCTACAAGTTCTAAGTAGTGTATACTATAACTGATACTAAAACTAGATCAAATTGAATATACTATGACTATAACTAAAACTAAACAAAATTTCAGCCGCTATACTATTACTGTATCTAGACTAAACCAATTTTTTATACTAAGACAACAACAACAATAAGACATGTAAGTCCTAATCAATGCATCAAGTTGTGCAACGCACCAAGTCTGTACCATAGTATAAATAACATGCTGTACCATGCTAAAAATAACTACTCTACCAAACAAACCAGATTCACTCAACTGCTAAATTCAAGGCCTAACCATAACGTTTGGGTTAACACAACTAAACTTCCTAGGTAGCCACCAAGTTTTAGAGTGTTAAATTTTAATGGATGATTATAGCATACAATTACAAAATATAATTTTTCAATGTCCAAATGAATAGTCAAGACAAGATTCAACATAACGGAACACATTAAAGTTAGAAATAGTTTTTGACCAACCTTTGGTACCGGACTTTTAAAATAACATAAAATAGTCAACGAGAATAATAGAAAGCCAAAATTGAACTTGTTTATATATCATTCTAAAGTAAAAAAAAAAGTTTATATCACAAAGGTTCTGATAAAAGTTCTTCAATTACTTCTTAGTTTTTACTAGCAAATAATTTTTAAAAAACTTACAACATGCCTAACCATTATTTTAGGTCGAACTTACATAATAGTGTTATGAATAGGCTAACCGATTAAATCGTTACATTCAATTGAAAAATATATTGCAAATTTTTTAGTTAAATACTACTAGCGTTTACTAAAAACAGATTTTGTCAACTGAGACTATTCCACATTTTATTGCTATGTATTATTTTTATAATCTATTTTTGTTATATTACAATCATTTCCAATTATTCATTTTATAGCTATTTATTCCAATGCTATTTGTAGACGTGCATGTCTGACAAAAACATCAGTGCCAAAATGAACATTATCCCTTCACTCCTTTACGGGATAACGAGGTTTATGCGGAGGCGCTCCTAAGTACAGAGCTTTATTCTTTTCACAAGTCCAATCCAAACATTTCATTAACAGTCTATTTAAAAATAGAAAAATGGTTATTGTAGCATTTGAACTGCGACATTACATTTATCTTCTAACTTGTCCTCAACATAACCGTCTTTTGAGGAAGCCAAATCCCAACGCTCCTGGAGCTGAATTAAAGGTTCTGCAACTTTATTTCTTGCCGATGCTGCTGTTGCTGCTAATGCGATGTACGCCTGAGGAATGACCTCAGTAACGTCAGCATTTTACCCCTACTTCAATTTCACTTTGTGTTCATACTTCATTAGAAGAATACTTATGTATATCTTCCTTTGAGCTGAAACGGTTGAAAAGTATTTAAAAATCTGGTTTTCTTTTATCGTTTTTTATTTAATAGTGACCTGTTGACCTTGTCATCGGGTGATTGGATCACCGGGCCAGTCAGTCAGTCATTTAGTGACCCGGTTCTATCTCCGAAACGGATATTACCATTTTTCATTGCGATACGTAAAAAAATTTACACGCGTGAAAATTGTGAAATTTTTTTGCAGAAATATCAAGCTTTTATTTCATATTAGTTAAGAAGTAACCTATATTTAACTGTATTTTTTCAGAATATGCTTTGCACTACAGTACCTTCAAAGACGTTTTTGCCTTGGCTTAGTTTTGGCAACAACTTCAATCAAAGTTGTTGTTGACGACGTTGGGACGACGTGTCACGTACGCGGCAGACGCAAAGAAGTATCGAACCATGAATATTTACAAAGAAACTGACTCCTGTTTGTTAACGGTGAGACGAGTCCAATTGATGGGTTCTTTCGCAACGCGCTGACGTCCTCTGTGTCCAATTTCAAAATTGAAGCTCCAGCGAACAAATTGATAATAACGACGCCAACTCAGGTTAGAACTTTGTCTGGAGTGCGTTATTAAGCTGTTACTGTAAATTGGCATTGTATTCTTAAAAAAAGTTAAGTGGTTGATATGACAAGTAGCTATTAGAGATCGGCCGCTAAACCAAGTATCGGCCCCGGGCCGCGTAGCAGCGGGCCGGCCCCAGGCCGGCCCGCGGCCGTTGCAGTTGGCCCGGGGCCAGTCCGGTCGGCCCGGTCTGCCCAGCCGGTCCGGTCGGCCCGGTCTGCCCAGCCGACCCGCTGTTTGCCGGGAATCGGCCCGGGACCGGCCCGGTCGGCCCGGTGGGCCCTGGTTGGCTTGATCAGTAATAAAGACTGCTAAAGTCCAAGGACGACTGTAGCACACTAATAATTTACATACAACTGCAACTTTTTGCATTACAAACACAAAGCTGCCTCTTAAAGTAGCAGTGTTATTCCCCAGCGTTGCTTTGATAAGATAGCGCGAGCTCTCGGACGTTACACTCTAGCTGTAGAATGAATCAATGAATAGCTGACGCCGAACGGAAAGCTAAAAAACTGAACCTTGTATCAGTTTTATTGTAGGTGGGGTGCACCCCACCAAATAAATCAATAAACTTAAGTCTCAGCTTAAGCGTTTACAAAAAACTTCAACTGCAGCGCACTTGAGTTAGTTTATAATTTTAAGCCTGAGATACGTAAGTATAGTCTACCCGCAGTTGGTTTTAGTTCCTGCTCACAGCACTTGTGTTTAAATACATTCATATTAAACTGAAGACAAAGCTCGCCGTGAAGACCAGTTGCTCTACGGGGGTTTGTTTGTGACGTCAATTCTGTATGTATAACTTCATTCGATTGGTTCGAGGCTGAAGCTCCACCCCGCGGCCCGGTCGGCCCGGTCGGCCCGGTGGCGGGCAGCGGGCCGCATGGCAGCCTGGCCGGGCCGGGGCCGGGCCTTCTGACTGAGCGTCGGCCCGAGGCCGGTCCGGGGCCCGGCCAATCTCTAGTAGCTATATTTAAACTTAAATTTTATTTAGGAAGGATAATGTCTATTGTAATTTTTGATTTAATAAAAGTTCACTAAATCTACCAATGAACTAATGTTAATTTAAGCAAGAGTACATAATAGTGTTCCACTTTATATAGCAGAGGAGTGAGGCACTCTTTTTCCTGCCTGAGTTCTAGCTCAGACAGCTGCGCTGGTGTTTTCAGGCCACATGTCGACATTTTGTGCAACATGTGGCTGGCCAATCAGAATCGAGCTTCGTTTCTGATTGGCCAGACGCCTGTGCACGTGCTCCAATTAGCACGCAGGCGGCCTCATGTGCTCCAATCAGCACTCAGGCAGACATGTCTTCTGTGGTTGCTATGGTTACGTGACTGCTGCTGGGAAAACGCGTCTCGCCTGAACACGGAGCTCGCTTCTGATTAGCCCGCCACATGTTGCACAAAACGTCAACATGTGGCTTGAAAACGACCAGCACACCAGAACACAGGCAGGAAGCAGAGTGTCTCACTCGATTTGAACTTATACATTTAAGTTGCTGTGCAAATATGTTTAGTTTATTTGGATTAATAGTCACTTCATACTTCATTCATACTTCATTAATACTTCATATACATTTGTAGAACATAAAAAAAGTTTAACAAAAAGCTCATGTTACAGTAGGTCACGTGAAGAGAGCATTGTGCTTTTTATATCGGCGATTAGCCTTAACTATGTAGTTCCATTTTTGATTGTTCAATTGTATTGGTGCTTCAAATTAGTCTTTGTCAATACGTGCAATAAATTATGTAAATATCAATTTTTTCGGGTGACTCGTACGACAAACGCGAATATAGTAAAGCCGTTGGGAGTTCCTTCTACATGTACCGTCTAGAAATTTATATTCGAAATTTGGCGTTCTTGGGCTTTCATTCCAAGGGTTATTAAATGTACTTTGTGACTGTTCTGTTATGTTTAGTCTGTAACCGCCTGTCTGTTCTCCGTACTTTTAAATGCGAGTTCAGTCTGCGCGGAACTGTTGGCCAGTAAAGTTCGCTCAAGTCTACTTGCTGCTACTATAAGTATCACACTTGTGTTGAAGAAGGAAAACGTTTCAAGAATAACCAACATCGAATTTCAATTGCTAGTGCTCTAGAAAGACCAAATCATGAACAAAGCACAGTGTGGGAGATCGTTCGCTAAGTAAATACCTGATTTTGCAAAATTATTACGTAATTAAGTTCAAAATTTAAGTTTAGCAAGTTTGATTAATTAAAAAAATAAGTGTGGTGAACTTAATAGTGAACAAATTCCAGAGCTGGTGTTTCACTGAATATATAATGAAGTGATGTTAGCAATTATTTTTAAAAAGTATGTTTGAAACTTGCTTTGTATTTAGTTAAATTAAGGTAAGTTGAGTGATTTATAAGCTACTAATTCAAGGCAAAAAAGTTGAATTGATTATTTGAGATCAAATTGCCGCATACAGTTCGCCTGGAAGAAGAAACTGCTACTATTTGTGAAATTGTTTTGGTCGATGCTTTAGCAGTTGCATCAGTTAGTATGTGTCGAAAACAAGCTTACACAGTTCAGCGTAATATGTCAATGGAGAGCGACATCATAGTTAACGATGTCCAGCACTACTTCTTTCGAAAACGCAATGAATGTTTTTATCATCTAGAGACTACAACAGCAAAAACAACAGAAACTACAGAGGAATTTCCCTCCTGTGCAGCGCCCTCAAAGTTCTGGAGTCCATCATACTAAGCCGGTTGGCAAAGCCCTATGACGACATCCTGCGACAAAACCAAGCCGGCTGCCGCTACGGCAGGGGCTGCGGGGACCAAATTTTTTGCTTACGCCAAGTACTCGAGTTGAGAAACGAGTACAAGCAGCCAACATTCGCAGCTTTCTTGGGTTTCAAGTCCGCCTTTGACTCTATAGACCATAACAGCCTGTGGGATACACTGAAAATGGACGGAGTCCCGGACAAAATTGTTCGGATCATAGCTATGCTGTACAACAACTCAGTGTCCTGCCTCCGCGAATGCGGCCAGCACTCACAGACTTTCAGAGTCACTACTGGCGTGCGGCAAGGCAGTCTCATCTCGCCACTTCTTTTTAACTGTGCAATCGACTGGACTCTCCGCACCGACCTAAGCAACGTGGCAGGCGTACGTTGCTCAAGCGATGGTTTGACAATAACGGACCTGGACTACGCAGATGATGTAGTACTACTCGCCGAAACGGAAACCGAGCTACAACGGATGATAACGGCAGTCTGCAACCAGGCATCTAAGGTTGGACTTAGACTAAACACTCAGAAAACCAAAGTGATGGCCTGCTCAGCTCCCCCATGCCAAGTAACTGCATATGGAGAACAGCTGACTGATGTGGACGCCTTCGTCTACCTTGGAAGCAAAATCAGCAGCTCAGGCAACCCTTCGCATGAGATCAAACTGCGAATAGGCAGAGCGAAAGCAGTCTTCGCCTGCTTGAAGAAACTATGGAAAGATCACAACATCAGGCTAAGCACGAAAATGGCGGTTTATGACGCCATTGTGAAATCTGTCCTGCTATACGGATGTGAATGCTGGCCAACCCTGTCTGCAGATCTGCGGCGTCTGGAAGCTTTTGAAATGTACTGCTATCGCCGAATCCTACGCATCACCTACCACCACAGAATTCGCAACACCACAGTACGCGACAGAATCGGAAGGCATGAGACGCTGGAGAAAATCATCAAAAAGCGCAGGCTACGATGGCTGGGCCACGTGTTACGAATGACCGGAGACAAATTCCCAAAGATGCTGCTATATTCTGTACCAACAAATGCCTGGCGACGTCCCGCTGGTGGTGTCAGACGTACCTGGCATCGAACCATCGATAAGGACGTCCACCCGCTGAGGGTACCGTACGGCAGCAACTGAGCGAACAATTGGCTCAGGTTGTGCGAAGACATGGCCACAAATCGAGTGCCATGGAGAAGAATTATATCGGAGCTGACGTAGACGAAATGGTTTCACCGGCAGAGCAGTGGCAACACTGAAGCCGAATAAGCTAAGCAAGCAAGCATCATCTAGAGATGTTACCAAAATCGAGGTTTGTTTTGGTTTTTGCTCTTGTGCGTGCATATATTTGAATGATGAATAAAAGATCAGTGATGGGAGAAATCCTCCAAAATTGAGAATCAAAGTTCAGAGTACCGAAAAATTGGGCAATTGTGTAAAATTAGTGAAAATCATACATTTTTTTAAAAATAGCACAATTTAGGATACCTTTGCCCAATCCCAGAAGGATGGTTCCTTATATTTAGACACAAAGGCCCCCCAAAATTTATCTCTGGCTCATACACAAAATGTATGCGTTAGTGCTTTGGTAAAGTATAGTGTTTTGCAGCCTTCAATGAATTTCAACAAACTTTATTTAAGAAAACTAAAGGTGGATTTCACAAAATTGGTTTTACTAATTTACATTTTGCATGCTTTGCACGTAATTTCAATACAAAAAATTGCCTAATTCAATACAAATTTCGTAGATTTTTTTAAACAATTTGTTTAGCACAGTTGGAGTTTCAGCAGAACAGATACCTGCTGCGGTGCTGAATTGCAATTTCAACTGAGCTAAACCAATGGTTTAAGAAAATGTACAAAATTTGTAACAAATCATTCTATATTTTTCATAATGAAAATGAGCTAATCATGCAAAACCAATGGTTTAGTAAAAATAACTTTGTGAAATCCACCCAAAAAGTTTTATTGTTGTTAAAGAGCTTGTAATTTTGTCATAATTTTATGTAAATTGAGCATATTTATTAATAAAAGAATACTAATTTCTTGTTTTATTCACAACAAGACTTAGTTTTTAAGTTTTTAGTTCAATTTTACAACATCGTATATTCTAAACTTAGCATAATATAATCTTACGTATTTTGTGCACTTTTCTTCTAATTGCAGGTACTTCCCAATATTTCGGTGGAGGGAGCTTGGGAATACGTTCCGGAGGAAGATGAAGTTGAATTTGATGAACAGCAAACTCTGAGTATTACTGGTGAATTTTAATATGAAAAATTTGTGACAATTAACCAAAAAAAGTATATACATGATTAAGTATAAAGAGCACATGAAGTGCCTGGATTTTGCAAAAACCTAAATATTTTTCTGACATAAAACCAGGGCAAAAAACTCGTGTAAATTTGTCTGCTTTTTTGAGTATTGACACAAGTTGACTGACCAATCGGTGAGCAGAAGTTGCAATAGAATTTAATTTAAAACGCTATTTTGCATAAATTTTTTATTTGTAGCAATTTTCAGAAAGCATTTCACAAATGTGTTTTGTTATGACACCTTCGCACTGCAAATTTAAGGTACCTACATGGTTTAAGGTTTAAGTTTTAACGATTTATTTGCACATGCAGCTTAAGGTTCAAATGTCATGCTGTTAATTTTCCCACAGTGGCTTGTATTCCTGATATTTGAATGTTATATATTCACTGGCTGGAAGCATAGCTGAGTTGGCTGCAGATAGCAGATGATTGGCTAAATCTTTAAACTTTAAACCAAAAAGTTCACTTAAGATATTGATATTATCGTTCAACCTTGAATTATAAACTTAAGACTACGCAAAGGGAGTTCTATATGCTCACATCATGTTTAAGGTTAAATCTTAAATCTGCAGATGGAATCGGGAATTTAAATGACGTACTACTCTGACGATTTTGATTTAGTTTTATGACAGAACATCTGATTCTTCAATTCGATTTGAGACTTAAAGAACGAAAGCAGGCAAATCAGGCAGGCACCAACAGCTTGAGTTGTCTTTATTGTATTGATTTACACAAGAATGCTATTAAACTATTGTTTATTTCACCACCAGTCTTTATTAATGTAAACAGTAGAATTATCTGGAGTAAGAGTGATATTCTTGATTTGATCAAACATAGTCTGTTTAAATGTTATTTGTGTCAGCTGGATTTCATTTGCATGGAAACTTGCATCAAATTGCAACAACTACTATCGAAAGCAAAAAATGTTTCTAACATAGTCTTTTAATAAACTTCACACTTTGTGTTTGAGCTAGGTAAAGGGTTGTAGTTTGATCCAACAGGACA
>JASANF010000580.1:0-12888 GCA_030248245.1 Trissonchulus sp. WLG1_4
GTCTCATGCAATATGAGATATGAAGTACAGTGATGTCACATAATTTCATTATTAAACAGTTCGATTTAACAGTTATCAGAAGCATATTATGTTATCACTATAGCACAGCGTGTAGCTGATAAAGTAAAGTATGTAAAAAGTAACCTGAATAAAACAACACCGCAATCAAAGTATTTCCTACTTTTTTGTGTGACAGTACAGTAGCCAGTGTGGACTCAGGCGGCACTAGACAAAGTGCGTCGGCCTCTTGCCACGATTCAAACACAATATGCACATTTCCTGCAGAATAGTCACCCGCCTGATCCCATTCTTGCGCTGCTGCTGACAAAACTTCCGATAACGCATCTTGAAATCTTAAAGAGAATCTTAACTTCTGTAAAGTACAGCATCATGCTAAAGAAACTTAGAAGACACATAACACTGCGCTTTATAGCATATCCTTTTCCACAGTTTAACATAATGTTTCAAACAGTTATGATCACGAACCATTTGTGAATAACCACTAACCAGATTCGTTCGCAACGCTAACTTCACTAATTAACCTTTGACTAACCTTATTAATTGTTATTAATTAATTACTTCAATAGCCAAACTACTTTGCTAATCCTTAATCCAGACGTCGAAAGAATGTCTGAAGCAAACACAAAGCAACATACGTCTGCGTTTCATGAAAGTGTTGAACGGCGTCCATTCTGCCTAATTCTGGAAACAACAGACAAACGGGCCAAGTGAGTGAACCACTGGCAGGATCTAGTTCAACTGTAAATCTCCGACCTTCCACATCCAAACCCAAACAATTGGAATCAAAATCGGGATCACCAAGCTAATTTTCACCGTCCCACAAGCGATATTTCGCGTTCCTACAAAAACAAACAAAACCATCATTAGCTGCCCCAGTGTGAAAAATAAGAAAGCATAATAACATATTAATATATAAGTTTTCAATTTTCATAATAATTATGGTTGTTCAAGAGTGGTCTCAGCGTTGGGACTAGATTAGATCAGATAAGACAGCCACCACTTTTTAAGCAAGAGTACAATAACTATCATTTTATAATACACTTTTTTGGTTCAAAAAGACATTTTTTTTCAAAAAAAGTACACTTAACTGGCCGAGGGAGAAATATCTATACTACGCAGGCTATTTTTCATCTAATACAAATTTGTTCAATAACCTAACATGTTGAATTGCTTATTGGATAATTCAAAATTATAATCCCGTCACACAAATAAATCTTTAGTATAAAACACACTACTATTCAGTCATACTATTAAGGCCTGGCGTATTGTCGTTAATTTTTTGGTTTTTCTTTTCCTCTTCACGTGCAAGTTTTCTTTTGTCTCGATCTTCGGATTTCTAAAAAAAGTAAAAGCAGCTCAAGTCATGAGACCAGCACCAGGTACTAACTATAGCGGGGGGAAGACGCTACAGCAGGCAAAGATTCGTCTATCCGTGTCAATGAAATCAAATTACCCAAAAAGAGTAGAAGTATACACACTATTTAAACGTGACAAAAACTAAGGACAGTAATTTTGAGGATGCGGCCCCTTTACATAATATGTATATTATTACATGACAAAGTATACATACTTTCTTGGCAATTGCTTCTTCTTGTCGGCCTGAGTTGATTTGAAACGTCAGGAATGTAATGTAAACAGAAGAGTTAAGGAAATGCAGAGCTGTTTGAAAGTGACAAAAAACTCAATAGCGCAAAAAATTAAACCAATTAAAGTGTGAAAAATAGAAAGCTCTACGTTAACCAGACAAAGCATGAAACGATTATCTAAAAGTCAATAAAATACAACCGATATCTTTTTCTCAATAAAAGGATATATTTTCGTGTTTCTGACACCAGTCTAACAAATGGCTCCACTGTTTTAAGGCATGTAAGCATTCCGCACCTGAAAAAATCACACCGACTGCACAAATAAAATAATAAAATAATAAAAAACATCCTTAAGACGCGTCATATTTGGCGTGTCTAGAAGTTACGGCATTTACATTATGAAACACCCAGTGGATGAAGGGGGCACCCTCCAACCCACGATCGGGAACCAGCAAAAGGCCCTGCAATTCCTGAGAGCGGTCCGGACGTATCTGACGTTCGGGGCAATGGTGGGCGACAACGTGCTGCTGAAGAAGCATGGCAAGGCAAACACCCAGTTTCATCCGGATAATTCGCCAACTTTTCCAAATATATAGCAGTTGCAGCTTGCAGCCATTCAGCATTGTGACTTTCTGCTGTTCTAGGGTTGGCGGCTGGCGCGACAACCCCGATTTAGATGGTAAAAATCTCATTTGTATCGAATCGAATTTGTATCATACCTCTGACAATAGCTTTCGTATGATCCGATTTGAAGTTTGTGGCCATGCAACAATCTTTAATCGCTGACCGCAAGTTACCTAAAAAGTTTTTATACTGTAAAACTGCAGGCTACACGAATAGGCACAAAAACAGCTACGCTTTACTTCAGCATATGACATTCGACCGTTCTCCATATGTATTAGAATACTACATCTATATGCCACATTATACCTTGGTAAAGCAACGAAGACCACGATAAAAACACCAAGAACGGCTCAGACAAACCCAAACGCTTGTGAGCTGCAGCCCGGTTAGCATAGAGCATTGCGTTGATTTCTTTATCGGAACATCTGATCTCGATACCCTGAGTGTATGAATCTAAAGCCCATCGATACTTTTTTAATTCAAAATGTTTGTTACCGTCTTTTCGATGGATCTCCGCCTTTTCTGTAACAAAGCAGTAGTAAAATTCGGACATAGACTGTAGACATGCGTCTCACGTAAGTTCTGAGATTTATCGACAACTGGCAAAAGTATTTAAACAAGTTATTAACACTGTAAATTAAAATATTAGTGTACATGATTTAACCCATATTGGATGCTAAAACCTTTGGTTTAACCCATCCTAAAACGCAACAATTTTAAAGAATCATTTTTTAAAAAGTTATCAATGCTCGTGCAGCAGTAGCGTTTTAGATCAAGTTTAAAGTAAAAAATTTAAGCTAATGGATATAGTGGTGCGGGAAAAAACCCTATTTTCAACTTTTCGGGTCGTCCTGTGCTCCACATAAATCGGATCCATTAATGCTCGCGGCTGTTATAACGGCCATCTTTCGCCTAACTGTTGCACTAATAAAATGGATTGTAACTACTCACGTTTCTGAGTAATGAGTCTCGAAACCTCCGGGAAAAAACCCTATGCGGGAAAAAAACCCCTAATGCGGGGAAAAAAAACCCTATCACTTTTTCTGGTTGTTCTATTAGCAGGGAGTATAAAAACAATTTCATCGTGTTCTACAACTCTTAGGCTGCAGTATGGACTAAAAAAACCGTTTCTGCGACATCCATGTGACTTACAATGATTCTTCAAAAATCGACCCGTTTTGGCAGAAATGACTTCTGCCCAAATAGGCATTTCTTCCGTATTTAAAAGCATTAAAAACAGATTTTTGCGCTTATTACGTTAGAAACAGCGGACAAACACCGCCCGCGTCTATCATTCTTGGATTTAATTGGTACGCAGCAGCTAAAACCTAAATATTGCAAAAAATGCCAAATTTTGGTGAAACGTCACCAAAACAGGTTTCGTAAGGGGTGTCGTCGGGGTATGGCCCAAAATGACAAAAAACGACGTTTTGCGGCCGAATAAACGGTTTTAATGAACTCTACGCATGTTGTTAGCCCAGATGAACTAACTTTAGTAGCAACAATGGGTCAGTTTAGCAAAAAAATGCCGCCAAACAAAATAGGGTTTTTTTCCCCGCAATAGGGTTTTTTTTCCCGCACAAACTTTGACCAGTCACAGGTCAACCACATCGTTTTTCACGGTTTTCGAGGTTCAGAAGTATAGAAGAAAGGTAACTCTCTTGAAAAATGCAAACGGCGTTGGTCAAAAGTATTTTTGTGAAAAATTATGACAAGTCAAAAATTTGGAAAATTTTGTCACTTTGGAATTTTTCAACATGCAAAATTTTGAAATTTTATAAAAAACGCTACAGGCCTCAAAATTGCACAGAAATTGGTGTGGTAAGTCAGTTTGGGATGCGCTTTCCACCTGCATACTCAAAAAGGTCCTATGTCGTGAGGTTCGGCCAGGAAGCACTAGGGTTTTTTCCCCGCAAAACGCGTAGGGTTTTTTCCCCGCACCACTATAGGGGGAAATGCATCGTTCGGGAAAATGCTTACGTTCTGGTGTATCATCATCGTCATCGTATTTCATAGCTTGCAAAGCGTCTAACACTTCTGAATACTCATCTCCAGCTTCTGGTAAGCGTGACATGAAAGCAGGGTGCTTTTCCAGTTCCTACAACAGCTGATGCACTTAAGATTTCTATACGTCGTAAGATCTAACAGAAATAGAGAAAAGTTTTATATAAACAAGAAAACAACTGTAGCACACGAACGATAAATTACAAAGATTTTTTAGGTGATGTCCACATCACGGGGGCCACCCAGGTAAGAAATCGAGGTTTGCAAATCCCGTTAATTTTCACGTATATACGTAAAAAATCGGCACTGCGTCAACTGGGGGCTTTACGTACTTTTCTTTACGTACTCAAAAGTTTGTATTGTCATACTTTTGACTGGTATTTTCGATAGTGGATTGTGGATGTGAACAGTTAACCTAAATTAAATAGTATATGTGATAACATACAAAATGGAGCTTCACAAAGGCCTCCAGGAGCGAAAGTTTAACGGTCCACGTGTGCTACGTTGTGAGCAAATTCGCACGAAAATCTTAAAAAATCTTTTAATTTTCCAACTCATATACAGGTGACCCCCACTCCACAGAATGCGACTCACTTTTTCCCAATGCGACCAGCTGAGTTCGACTTCGTCGTCGTAGACTTCAGAGGAATCAACCATTTTGACTGGACTATTAATCAGTTGATCAGTCCAGTGTCCACTAATAATATATAATTCAGCAAAAGGTATATTAAACAACAGGGGCCGTATTCTCAAAATTACCCGCAGGTAAAGTTAGGCTAACAAAGCCAATGTGATAGCTAAGGTTACCTTTAAGATTAGGTCCTGAAAGGTGCTTTATCTTGTTTCGCAGCTAAAGTTAGTGTATTGTGCAAATTTTTAACCTCAACCGTCGACGGTAACGTTGTTTTCAATTTTAACTTTACCTTTACCCACAGAATTAACTTTACCTTCACCTTACCTGTGGGTAAAGTTAGCTTAACTTTACCTGCAGGTAATTTTGAGAATACGGCCCCTGTGTTTACTGATAAACTAAACAACCACGGTAAAGTTGTTTTCGGATAAAATTGACAGAATCTCACTGATTGGTGTGAAATTCTGGTGAAATGAACATTTCCGAAAAAAATTTCCTGCCAAAAACATAAATTAAAGGGGGGACCACAGGAAAAATTTTCGCAGATTTGAAAAACCGAGACCGGGTACAAACCGAGACTTTTCGACTACCGAGACCGAGACCGAGACCGAGACTGGGCTAGTCTCGGGTTTTGACCGAGACCGAGACCAAGACCGAGACTTCCATCCCTTTTATTCCCTTTGACTATATACAGTAAGACCATTCAACTAGAAAAAATCCAGAAAAAAGTTGAATAACTAGAAAAAAACCAGAAAAAAGTTAGAAAATAACTAGAAAAATATCAGAAAAAAGTTAGAAAATAACTAGAAAAAAACCAGAAAAAAGTTAGAAAATAACTAGAAAAAAACCAGAAAAAAGTGGATCAAGTGCAGTTGGGGGGGGAAAAATAGTGGACCTATTTTTTGGAGTAGAGCATCTTGAGGGAAGCATTTTTTGTAATAGAACCCCTATCCACAAATTTGGATTTTCTGAGCTATGACCCCTTGAAAATGGCATTTTCAGTGTTTTTGGAAGTGAACGTAGGCCAAAGTTCGAAGCCAAAAATGGCTATAATCTTTGTTTTTGGATAGTTTTGAGTGCGTTATGATGTTTTAAGGCATCGTCTAGGCTTAGCTGGCAGGATTCTCTAGGCTAAGCTGGCAGGATTTTTTCTGAAAATTTCGATTTTCAACTGCCTAAGCCTGAGCCTAAGCCTAAGCCTGAACCTAAGCCTAAGCCTAAGCCTGATACTAAGCCTAAGCCTAAGCCCCATACTAAGCCTAAGCCCTAAGCCTAAGCCTAAGCCCAAGCCTAAATTTAGGCCAAGTTTGAATTTGGTCAAAAATTGGACGTTTCTGGCGAATTTGGACAATTTTTCGGCAGGAACCCGGTCAAAGAGCCTTTGTTTCGATTCTAAAAAATTGTAAACAATAATCTTACACCATTTAGACACGATTAGAACGAAAAAAACAAGGGCTTCGGAAAAAAATTGAGAAAACGTCCCTCACTGAGGGTTCAGATTTCGTGGGGTCATATCTCAGAAAATCCAAAAAATGAAATAGGGGTTCTTGAAGCAAAAATGCTTCCCCCAAGGTGCTTTACTCAAAAAAATGGGTCCACTATTTTTCCCCCCCCAACTGCATTTAACCCAAAAAAGTTAGAAAATAACTAGAAAAAAACCAGAAAAAAGTTAGAAAATAACTAGAAAAATATCAGAAAAAAGCCAGAAAAAAGTCAGAAAATAACTAGAAAAAAACCAGAAAAAAAAGTTAGAAAATAACTAGATAAAAGCCAGAAAAAAGTTAGAAAATAACTAGAAAATGACTAGAAAAAAACCAGAAAAAAGTTAGAAAATAACTAGAAAAAAACCAGAAAAAAGTTAGAAAATAACTAGAAAAAAACAGAAAAAATCTGGAAAAAAAATTAAAAACCTAGCATATACATACTAGAAACAGTGCATAAAACAACTAGACACCCTCAAAAAACAACTAGAATTCAGTTTCAGAAAACGTATATAAAGAGCATTAACGTGGCTGAACAATAAAGAAAATCATCAGGGAACACTCTGAAAAAATTGAGAATGTCCAAGAAAGGGTTGGTGAAAAATCTTAAAAAAACCAGAAAAAAAAACTAGAAGAAAACCAGAAAAAAGCTAGAAAAAACGTAGAAAACAGCTGGAAAAAAACTAGAAAAAAACCAGAAAAAAGTTGGAAAAAAAACCAGAAAAAAGCTATAAAACATTCTCTATAGGGTCAGAAAAAAACCAGAAAAAAAGCAGAAAAAAACTAGATCGTGAGACTGGCAGTTTGAAAAAAACCAGAAAAAAGTCAGAAAAAAGTTAGAAAAAATTAGAAAAAAACCAGAAAAAAACCAGAAAAAACTAGATATTCGTCAGGAAGAATTAGAAAAAAACTAGAAAAAAACCAGAAAAAAACTAGATAATTTTTTCTAGTTTTTTTCTGTTTTTTTCTAGTTTTTTTCTAGAAATAATTTTCCTGTGGGGAGAAGTGTACCTATTTTTTGAAGCAGAACACCTCAAAAGAAACATTTTTTGTAATAGAACTCCTATCCACAAATTTGTATTTTCTTGAGCTATGGCCCTTTGAATATATACTGCATTTTCAGTGTTTTGGGAAGTGAACGTAACGTAGCCCAAATTTTGAAACCAAAATGGCTATAATCTTTATTTTCGGATAGTTTTGAGTGCGTTATGATATTTTAAGGGGGTAGTGTCGCAAAAGCAGTCGATTTTGCGCGACTATAAAACTTTTTCAGTGAAAGATAGGTCATTGTTCTTTATATATTCTAACAACATGTTTCAAGGCAAGTATTTTTGCAAAGTTTCAGAAAAATTGATGCAGCATACAGTTAGCAGTGAAGTCGCAAAGTCGGAAAAATGACGTTTTGAAAACCTATTCACATTCGATAATTTCGTCACAATTAAAAAACTTTTTGTTTAGATTCTTTACACAAAGTAAAAGCACATATACTCTAGTTTATGCACACAAAGGCCCGTATTCACATACTAAGAGTTATTCACATACTAACGCTAAGCGTTTGCTAAGTGTTAGCGCTTAATTTGTACTAAACTGTTATTCACAAAATAAACGCTTAAAAACTAGTGTTATACTAAACTTAGCGTTTAGCAACTTTTGTGCTTAGTTTTGGCTTTGGCTTGGAGTGCGCTCCCTGCTTGATGTGGATCCGGAATTCGTTATTTATCGGCATTTCCATTTGCTATTTATAAATCCGATTATAGATTTATTTAAATTACTATTTCTTATTAATAATATATATTTTTCTCGAACTATAAGTTTGTAAA
Organism: Trissonchulus sp. WLG1_4; assembly: GCA_030248245.1. Taxonomy (NCBI): domain Eukaryota; kingdom Metazoa; phylum Nematoda; class Enoplea; order Enoplida; family Ironidae; genus Trissonchulus; species Trissonchulus sp. WLG1_4. The sequence continues at coordinate 8,168 of JASANF010000580.1, forward strand.
AAATGTTTTCAGCAGGTGGATTCCTGAGAAATGCAAAATCAGCTCTACATGTTTCAGGGGGCATATCGTGAAAAATATAAATTTTCAAATAGAAGTTCTTGAAGAAAAATTACTTCGATTAAGATGCTCTACTCAAAAATGTAAAAAAACGAATTTGGACAACAAAGTGCATTTTTTATTTTTGGTGATTAAACGAGCAAAATGGATCGAATTGGTCGGAAAATGTCACTAATATATCCTAAATTGCATGCCCTTCCTTCCCATGGCGGCCAAGAACCTCCCCCACTCTCCCTACCCCTTCCCCACACCATCCACTAACTAAGCGCTTAGCGCTTAGGGAGCTCCCGAGGTCCCTAAACTTAAGGTGGTACTAACGAATGTGCAGTGTTTTTCAACAGGCTAGTATTCAATAATTAATTAACTTTAGAGCATATTCTTTATATCGTCAGAAAGCGCTACTTTCCTTCTACAATTAAGCAAAGTTTTATTGTACAACTGTAAAGATGATCTGTATGGCACGTGTTAAAAGTATACCAATTTGGCTCTTTTGAGCGCTTTCAAATCTGGCCACTTTTTGACGTGTTTAAAAAATAAAAAAATGCGAAAAATGGCACAAATATATAAAAGTGAATTATCTAGACCCAAAATGAACGATTTTATGATTTGTCAATTATATAATGAAATATACGGTTTCAAAGTAAAAAGTGTCTATTCACACTCAACTTTCGGGTTCTATATCTGCGCAAAAATATAAGCAATTGAAAAAATTTTCATTTTGGGTCTAGAAAACTTGCTAAAGTTTATTCAAATTTATTTTTGTGTTTATGCGTTGCGCATGCGCTAAGAAAAGTGGCCAAAACTGTTAAAATTCCATTCTCCTGTTGTGTAGTTTGGCTTGTAGGCTTGGCTTGCTCCCAAAAATTTTTCACATAATCCCGCTAACTTCATTGGCCATTTTGTGTATATGAATCAATTTTTACAGACTTTATTTTCAAAAATTACAGTTTCAATCAACTAAATTTTTTCAAAAATTTAAAAATCACTGCACATTCGTTACTACCACCTTAAGGTGGTAGTAACGATTTCGACGATTTCTTACATTAGAAATTAGAGAAATCTTTTTTTCGAAGCGAATAGTAAACTAGTCTAAAAGTAACCATAATTTTATGAAACTAGATTAAAATATACACAAATAATATTTTATTCAGTTCAAAATGTACGAGATAAGACTAGCTACCACGTTGGCTTACTGTTTAGTAAGCCAATTTAGTAGCTAGCCTCAAACTAAGAATTTTGACAAATAAAAAAAAACCAACATCACAATTTTAGTCTAGTTTACAAAAATTATTGCGGTTTTGCTGTGAGTTTCAAAATTGCGACAAAAACGTGCTTCAAAGTTATATCGTCGAAATCGTTACTACCACCTTAAGCGCTTAATTCTAAGCGAAACACTAACTTTTAAGTATGTGAATACAAAATTGAAACGCTAAGTTAAGCGTTAGTGTTTGCTAAGCGCTTAAATAAACACTAAGTATGTGAATAACACTTAGCGCTTATAAGCGCTAACACTTAAGGCCGATTCACACGCTGCGATTTTACTGCGATTTTGCCGCAGCGTTTTTGCCGCTGCGACAAAACGCAGCTTGCCGCAAGCAAAACGCAATGTCTGAACAGACGCTGCGTTTTTAGTGCGGAATGCCTGCGTCTTGAATTTGCCGCAGCGTTTTAAACGCCAGACTGCAATTCGACCTGCGATTTCATTGCGTTTTGATGCTACGTTTGTGTTGGATTAAACAATTTTTGCTTAGCACTTTGTCATTTTTTTGTAACAGTGAAGACGCAGCAAACTGACCTGCGAGACGCACTAAGGCCGCAAAGCTTGTTTAGACGGTGCGTTTCGCTTGCGACACCCTGCGGCTTGCGTTTTGCGTCAAAATCGCAGCGGCAAAAACGCACCGTGTGAATCGGCCTTTAGTGTAAACACTAACTTTAAGCGTTAGTGTTAGTATGTGAATACGGGCCAAAGGCCCGTATTCACATACTAACACTAACACTTAAAGTTAGTGTAAACCCTAACTTTAAGTGCTTCGTAGCACTAAAGAGTTTAGTACAATTTGCTTGAGTGGTTGTGGAGTAATATCTGTTTGAACTGTGAAACTGTGCGTAACCTGTAAAGTACTCAAAGCAATAATGATAAATTCCAAAAAATTCAGACACTTATTTTGAAATCAAAAGAAAATCGAACCTTCATCTTTCATTTTTCTTATTTGTGGCAAAAAATTGTGCGTCAAAACATTACATGTGCTTCACAAGCTGGCCAATCTGATATCTGGTTTGATTTTTTGAACTGTTATGTCTCTATTGTGTGATGTCTGGCTCACAAATGGTGATTGGTTAAAAATATTGGCATATATTGGTAGTCTAGTGTCTGGCAGTATTTATTTGACACCATATGGCAGTGGCGTGTCGACACGAGGCCGAATCGTCACGAGGCCGAATCGTCGCTAGGCCGAAAATGTTGCACAAGGCCGAATCGTCACGAGGCCGAATCGTCGCCAGGCCGAAAATGTTGCACAAGGCCGAATCGTCACGAGGCCGAATCGTCGCCAGGCCGAATCGCCATTTTTAAACGTGTGCTTAATTTAGGCTTGGGCTTAGGCTTAGGTTCAGGCTTAGGCTTAGGCTCAGGCTTAGGCTTAGGAAATAGGTCAGAAAATAGAAATTTTTAGGAAAAATCGTGCCAGATAAGCCTAAACATTGCATTAAAATAATAAAGTCGATTCGGCCTGGCGACGATTCGGCCTCGTGACGATTCGGCCTTGTGCAACATTTTCGGCCTGGCGACGATTCGGCCTCGTGACGATTCGGCCTCGTGTTATACGACCATGGCATTTCACTAGTTTCTCAGTGAACGTACAATTTCAAAGCAAAAAGTTCTGATTTTGCAGCCTATGAGCAAAACTGCTTTGGCGACACTACCACCTTAAAGCATCGTCTAGGCTTAGCTAGCAGGATTCTTTAGGCTGAGTTGGTAGAATTTTTCCTGAAAATGTAGATTTTTTAGTACCTAAGCCTGAGCCTAAGCCTGAACCTAAGCCTGATACTAAGCCTAAGCCCAAGCCTATGTAGGTTAAGGCCAAGCTAAAGTTGGTCAAAAATTGGACAATTCTCGTGAATAAGTGAATTAGGCTAATTTAATATTAGGCTAATATTAGGCTAAGTTTTAACCCATTTGATTCAGGTTTGCCCTCTGAAATCAGCTGACCTGTCTGGATCGGAGGCCGATAGAGGACGCTCGACGACTAGGGGGTAGCCGCTTTATATATGCCCTCATCATTACGCATGGCTTCGCTGCTTGTGATTGCATGATCTCTCGACCCGTTTTATTTTTAATCTTCGTGTTATTTTGCTGAACATTCCGCTTGCTTTTATTTCTGCTTTCGATATTATTTCGTGCATCCCCTATGCTTTATTTTAATTTTGCCGCTCCTGATCTCATTTTTATTTTGCTTCGTGGATTACGGTCTATTTATTTGTACGCTTCTGCGATTATTTCGTGCATCGCCGTGCTTTATATATTTTTTTACCGCTTCTAATTTTTCAGTCTTTGCTTAATGATATTGATTTGATTCTTGCCCACCAATTATATGTTCAGGTTACGTGTATATATATATATTTCCCCGAAGTATGCATCTGAATAATGCAAAGACCAAGTCAAGTCCCTCGTTGCCGAAACCGAGAGTTCCGACACCTTCCGCCAAATCGTCGGCTGCGACTACCGACTCGTGCGTTATTTGCACTAAAGCCGTGACTGATATAGGCGTCCAATGTGATCTATGTAGTAAGTGGTGTCACATCTCCTGTATTGGGATATCACCCGCCTTATATCAAAAATTAGGGTCAAACCAGTGCGTTGCTATATTCTGCCCTATTTGTATCAAATCTGACAAACTTCTCAGTTTGAAAAACCTCGAGCAAAAGTCGCAGACCCTGACTTGTAATTCAGCTCAGACTGACAGCTCAACTATTGCAACTTTTGACGTTAGCTCGCAAACCACAGCAAACGTCGGGGTTTCTGTGAATAAGGGTGTAAGTGAAAGTTCCATTTCAAAAACTGGGGACACCGAAAGCGAGACTGGTATTAGTCCCAAATACGAAGTGAGAATAGTGAAGGGGCAGGACGACCCGTTGTCAAACTTTTTTCATTTTGACTTCTACTACGCCGGCAAAAAGTACAAATCATTGGAACATTACTATCAAACACAAAGGGCTGAAAAATGCGACGAACCTGACATCGCCCTTCAAATTGAAAACGCTGCCACCTCAGTCCAAGCAAAAAAGTTATCGAAACAGCTTGGCAAACGCTCAGACAACAGCACAGTGCTTATGGAAAAGTTACTGATGGCCAAAGCAGAACAGTGCTTTCCATTCAGGAACACTCTTAGACAATCTAAACATGATCTGTTGATTCACTCCACCTATCCTTCGGATAAGTTTTGGGGTTCGGGACTTGATTACAGGGACACTCTCGGACACAGAAATGTCACAAACTTACCGGGACGAAACGTTTTTGGAACACTTCTCATGCAAATTCGAGACTGCTTGAAACCTGAAACAGAGTATAGCAAAAATGTGGACATACTTGAGCGTGACACTTATGTTATTTATTCTTACGACGGAGAATTGATTCGCCCAGCCCCATACGGCAACCGGCGTGGTGT